>CM031233.1:118763117-119025617 GCA_018340775.1 Taxus wallichiana var. yunnanensis
ATCTTTACAAATATAAAAATATCAATTACTTCCATATTTAATACAATCAAATATACATCCAATCAGATAGCTATTGAAATAGGCAAACAATTCATAGTGTTGCATCATCATCACATTGTTTAATGTATATACAATCGAGAATGAATAAAAAATGCATCACCTGCAACACTAAAATTCCTTGTGACCTATTATCTCCATCCACATGATGGGACAAGCTATCTCATCCTCCATAGTATCCCAAAATTCATTCTCATCCTCCATAATTAGTCTAGTAGAGGGAGTTATCATCGCCATAAGATATGATTATTTCATCTTTGGTAGGTATAAATCTTCAATCTTTCTATATTCTTCATAATAGCTACACCGAAATTATACGAATTTAAATAAACTTGAGATAATTATAAGAAGTGAGTGAATTCATAAATGTTGCAACAACAGAAAATAATTTGAGAAAAATAGTTCACAGTTAAGGAACAAAACTTACTTTTGAAACATCTCCTCAGTAATAGAGGGTGGAATTCTTGCAACAAATATGCATGTTATCTTTTGGGAAGAAGGTTTAATTTCCCCTATAAAAATCATGTATGATATAAAATAGCATATCATAGTATGATATAAATTTAAGACAACAGAGACCAACATACAAATTCCAACTCATATTAAAGACCCAACTGTGATACATTTGTTATCTTCTTGGAAGGAGGTTTTAATTCCTCTTGAAAAAAATTAGATTTAACACAAGATATTAAAAGTCAGCATAAATTGTTCAACAAAGTTATCATGTTAATCACATTTAATATAAGCTAACACATATCAACACACAAAAATTGACAAATTTATGCCATGCTAGAATAATTGCCAGTATATATTACATTAATACCTTCACATTCAGACTTTTACTTCCAGTGTTTCACCAAGGAGAACATGATCAATAGAAAGTGCTTTCTGTCAATTTCATAGAAACAACTAAACAATGAATTCAATGTACTAGTCATATTTATTTGAAGGGGATAAAAATGCTCTGCAACTCTGGTGCAAAACGGAGTCCGCTCTTCTAGGGTTTCCCCCTCTAACCATCATACCATGGCCTTTTCTGGGCTCTGCAGGAATTTATTGCTAGTCTCTCCTAGGGTTTTTTGCTCTCTAGGCATCCCTATATAATGACCTTGCCATCTTCAAACCCGGTTGTTTCAACCGCGGTAGGAGATAGTGGAGTGAGCAACGACTTTGCGGTGAAGTGCCCCAAGAATTTCATCTCGAAGGTTTTTCACGAGGTAATCTCTCTCCTCCGGATGTAGTTATACCCATTCCTGAATTTAATGTTGCTTGTCAATGGTTAGAACAATTTTTCCTCATTGGGTATTTTGTGGGTCGAATCCCCTCTGAAAGCATGCTTAAATCCTAGGCTAACACAATTTGGAGCCCTCATGGGGTCCATTTGGATAGTATTCAAAACATGACCTAGGGTTTCTTTCTTTTTCATTTCTCTGACCCTGCTAATGCACCCAATATTTTGGCTAAGAAGGCTGCTTGGTATGTCTATAACTCGCAGCTTGTGTTAACACTCCGGCATAAAAACTTTTTGGTATCTGAATATACCACCCTTAAAGTGAAAATTTGGATTGAATTTCATGGTCTTCCTCTTCCATGCATTTATTTTCTTCCGCAAATTTCCTCTTCGCTTGGATGGGTAGTATGCCAAGAAGCCAATAAGTTTTACCATGCTTATCCCCAAAAGTGAGTATGTGTTCAGATTGATCTCTCGCAGGACCTCAAAGAACTTTTGTATATTCAAATGGACGATAAACCCTACTCCCCATGGGTCATGTATATAAATCTATCTAACACTTTCTTCCGTTTTTAAGCATCTAATCACAATATCAAGGATTGTCCACTTTATGTCCCTCGTAACCACCCCGTGGCAAAAAAACTTTCAATCCAAATCAAACCCAAACAGGAGGAAGGTTGGAAAGTTGTCAGGGGCCGGCGAAACAAGATCAAATCCTAGAAATCCAAAGCCTCGCTCCCATGGCCATCAGGAACCAACTATTAAGGAACATTCTCACAATACTCTAGCCAAGGAGCCTATAGTTACATTACTTAAGGAACTAGATACTACTACCATCTCGGCTACCCCATTACCAAAGTACTCCAAAGATGCCCTTGTGGCGTCGGTTCTCATGGACCAGAAAATTTTTCTTTATCACGTCCCCATCCCGCATTCAATTCCTCTGTTGCTAGCAAGCAACTCACAAGGGTCCTATAAACTACCTCGAAGTCCATCTCACATCTCTTAGGACCATTTCCCAAAGCATGTAGTGTGGATTCCACCAAAGTGGAATACAACATTGAGTACGCCGAACAAAAAAATTGATCTGGAGGATTTTTTACAACATAACATTCCTCAATTCTTGCATAATCAATATGATGCCCTTAAGGGCTTGGAGGATGGGGATATGGCTCTTGACCAATGTTTCCCATGAATTATTTATCTTGGAATGTTAGGGGTCTCATAGAATCCTATTGTAAGTATGTGGTGCATGAAACTCGACAACGATGTGTAAATCTGGATGTTTTGTTTTTATAGGAAGTTAAAATTATAGGTTTTCGATTCTGCAGATGGTATGCCAATCCATCTCGGCACGATAGCTTGGCTTTCTATAGCAATCATGAAGCAGGATGGGGGATTAATTTCAATTTTTACCCCTAAATGGTGGCCTTTATTAATTGACCATGGAATCGACCCCACCAACCATGTCATATGGGTCCTCTTTAATATTGAGGGCCACCCTTTTGGGCTTATTAATATTTATGCCTCGAATGATGTGGCCAAAAGGGCCGATCTGTGGTAGTGGATAGCCAACTCCGTTCCTAATGGCTACTGGGTAATAAGTGGATATTTTTATATGGTTGAATCCCTAAATGATAGATGTGGCCACCTACATATGAGGTGAACACTTGGTGAAAGGGAAGCGTGGTAATTCATGCAAAATAAATTTGGATTCTTTGATCCTAACGTATCTTGCTTTCCCACCTCTGCAGCTTAGTACACGTGGTCCAATATTCATGGAGGGGCAGATCGTGTCCTTAAACAACTTGATAGGGCCATGTTGTTAGCTCAAAATCTTTTCGGTTTGATAGCATTTATTCCTTGCAAGTGAAGTTTATGCATGACTTTGTCCTTTCGGATGACTCCCCTATATGATTTTGTATCTATTGGCATGATGCGCACCCATTTTGTCATGAAGGACAATTCTTTCTTAATACTTCCTTGATGCAACATGACCCCACTTTAAATCATATGAAGTGGATTTAGAATTTAATTACACAACCCAATCATTATCAGCGGTTTCATCCACCTATGCAAAACAGTTGGTTACAATGGTGTGAAGATGCACTAACTTGGACTACCGTGATTTCTTAGAATCTATGGCCGCGGGATGGAAAAAAATTTGATGCCACTCATACACCACTAACACCTCAGCTTTTAGCAGAGCGAGAGTGGCCCTTCAAGGTGATCCCTTCTCTGACGCTCTACAACTGCAAGTTGCAACACTATGGCATCAAATCTAAATTGAGGACAATTATAATGCCATAGGTGCTTAGATCCAGGCTCAAATGAATTTTCTCAAGATTAGAGATCAGGTCTCGAAAGAATTATTTCTTTCTCTTCAAGCCAGAAATCCTTCTCAGCAGATCTGAGCTATCATGGAAGATGAAGATCTAATTACTGACACAGAACTTATGTTGCAAGCCTTTGTGTGACATAATAATCTCCTCTTTCAAGCTCATCCACCCTTCGTAACTCGTTGAGCCACTCTTGACCAATGTTTGGGGGTTGTGCCATGCAAGCTTTTAGAGGCTCAGAAGGTGATCTGCGAAAGAATTCTCACCATTGAAGACCTCCATGAAGCCACTATGAAAATGGCTAATGATAAAGCGTCAGGTGCGATGGATTCCCTTGTGAATTCTATAAAACTCTCTAGGATTCTATCAGAAATACCTTCTTCATGTCTATCTTGAAGGGTTTCAAAACCACTCCCTAGGGTCATGCATTAACAAGGGTAACATTAAATTTATCCCTAAGCAAGGAGATCCTGAGAAAATCACTTGTTGGCGGCCAATTACGTTGTTGAATTTCTCCTAAAAAATCACTGCGAAAGTAGTAACTCTATGTTTACACAATCTTCTTCCTGCTATTATTCAGATAGAGAAAATGTGCTTCATACAGTGCATTTTATCCTGGGTAACATCATCAAAGTTTGGGGATGCATGGAATGGGCTCACAGATCTCATCAGGATGTCATGTTTATCAAGATTGACTTTGAGAAGGCTTATGATCGGATTGAATGGCCTTTCATCCTCGCCATGCTATAAGCCCTTGGCTTTGGACCCATTTTTATTCAAACCATCAATATGCTCTTTATAGATGCATCTACTCAAATTTTTATCAATGAACTTAGCTCAGAGCCCTTTGGACTATTTAGGTCTATCAAGAAAATTTATCCTCTTGCCCATGCACTTTATGTCTTTGGAAGCCAAATCCTTTGGTTATCTCTTAGCCCATGCCAAAGCACAAGGTCTTGTTCGTGGAATCTCACTACTTGATGAGCCCAATTCTCAACTCCTCAATGGGAATTTTGTGGACAATTCCTTCCTTACGCTTATCTAGGATAAGAACAAAAATTACAATGCTTAGATACTTTCTGCCTAACTTCTGGCTCATCCATTTAATGGCAAAAAAATCAATGTTACAAGAAATATTTCCTTCATGCGCCAAACCGGCTTGCCAAATTTGATTGAAAAATTCTACAGATGGTGATATTTTAAAATTTCTAGGTATTTCTTTTGCTTTTACAGCCTCCTGGATGATCTACGACATTATGTCATCCAACGGGTGGTGAAAAACTATAATATTGGCTTACTAGGCCTTTGTCTCTAGCTAGAAAATTCAAAACTTACTCTAAAGTTCCTACTGCCTACCCATGTCTACTACTCATCTTGTTGGGTTCCTTCCAAGGACTTTTTAGTGGCGAATATTCGTAATATGGCGAATATTCCATTTTAGAAAAAATTGAAAAGGTGAATTTTCTAGCGCGGGTCATTGACATGTTCACCTAAAAATTAAAGTTTAATTTTTTTAGGGGTCAGCTTCACCTACCTCTTTAAAATATCCCTATATAATCCTATATTATTCACTGGGTAGAACACTACTTGCTAACTCATACCACCTGGGGGCATATCTATTATCAAGTACAACAAACTTGTGAAGAAACAAAGGCCAATACACAAAGTATAGTTTTTTAGACAAAAGTGTTCAACTGACACGTGAAAAGAAGACTCCATTGACACATGACAAGAAGAATCTGTTGACGTGTGAAAAAAACTCTCTACTAATGTGTGACAATAACTCTCTATTGATGTGCGACAAGAAGTCTCTGTTGACACGTGACAAGAACTCTATTCGACATGGGATAAGAACTCTTTTCTCGACGCATGACAAGAACTATTTGCTAACATGGGACAAGAAATCTTTGTTGGTCCATGCGAAAATAATTCTCTGTTGACGTGCGACAAGGTGTTTTGGTTGACATGCGACAATGTGTTTTGGTTGACGACAACAAGGTGTTTTGGTTCACACGTGACAAGTTCATGTTGCTAATGTTCAATAGGGAACTATTGTTGATGCATGAAAAGGTGTGTTTGTTGATGGATGACCAGGAGATTATCTGACTCAAATTTATCACACTCAGAACAATGGAAGTTGCTAGTGCTTAGAACACCCAACAAGTTACAAAAAAACTCAAAAGTCTTTGTTCAATTATTTTGGAAACTCTGCTGGTTTAGATACCACAACTACCAAAGACCCATAGAGCGCCCACCAACGTGTTGCATTCCCAAGCAAGTTATAGCTAAGCATTCATCTTATTTTGATCTCATTATTCCATTGAGCCTCCATTTCTCATAAGAAATCATCAGGGTTAGCCCCTCTAGAGTAACTTGGCAAATTCTTTTCTTGCAGTGTGCTTGAGTGAGCGCGCTTTTTCACTTTCATGATAGACCCTCTTAACTATCTCCCAATTAACTCATAAGTCTTGTGTGCCCAATTGTCACATGTTACACTAGTTGTATCACTCATGCACTAAGCATCTTCAAACTGAATAAATCCTTCTATAGGGTGAATCACCTCAGGGTCCCTAATAGAGTGCACATAGATTCTATCGTAACCTCTTCTCCCAAGGGCTCAATGTAGGGCCCGAATCCCCATCATTCAAGGGTAAAAACTTTTCTTCCTTGTTTTCAAAACTTATGTATCCCTTGTTCAACCATAGGTCAGCATTGTTCTTATAACACCAGGGGTGCCCAAGTAATTTTGGAAAGTTGTCCTCTTTGGCTAGTGCCAAGACTTCAAATCCCTAGTGAACATTTCCCCTTGGATAGTGATAACAATGTCCTTCAAGACACCAATGGGCATTGCCTTTGTCTTGTTATCCATATACATTACATTCAAACATGGATGTAATGGGGGCCTTCTCATTTGATTTCATGCATCTAGAATGAGAACATTGACTTCCACCTATGTCAATCAGAATATTTCTCATGAGCCATCCATCCAACAACATTCAAGGTAATTTCCTTATCATAGTCAAGGTTGTGGGGAGGAAGGTTGGCATGCAGAACCTACCTTTCATGCTCTATTCCAGCACGTGGTACCTTCTCCTGTAACCATTATCCTAAAAAAGAATGAATTTCTCTTGTCTTAAAATTTTTCATACTTACCTTACCTCATCTAGATCCTTTTGTGGAGTCTCTGCACTCTCCCTTTGATCTAACAGCCTTGACTACTCCATTAGGCACTGGATCTCTCCTTGTAGGCTTTGAATTACATCCATGATCTCTTGATACACCTCCTTATGATGAGTAAGGTCCAAATACTTTCCATGTACCACTTCTTCTCTAATAACCAAAGGTCTCTGCCTTGGTGTGTCCCTTGCATGCGCAACCTCAACTCACATCGTAACTATTAGAGGCTCTAGTTTTGACTCGCGTGCCACCCTTGGCATCCATTGTGAATTGACCTTCTTCACGCTTACCATCCCGACGCCTTTTTCCTTTTGGTGTTGCTGACTCATATGCTCAAACAACTCTAGGAACTCCTCATACTTATGTTTCTTTCCACACCAAGAGCATTGTAATAGATCAAGGCATTCGCACTTATAGTGTTCCATAGACCCACAATTGTAACATGTTCGACATGGGAACTCACTTCCTCCTCCTCTACAGATTTCCATGACTATGAAATCCTCCTCGAGAGGCTTCTTCCACGCGCCCATCCATCTCGTGCACCCTTCATAGTGATGATCATCATCCTTGGAATTGTTTGTGAGGTTGGTTTGGTGCACACCAATATCAATGGCATCATGTATCTAGTCAATCAACCTACAATCCTTGGTGTCATGATTAGTTGAGGTACACATCTGCAATATCAAGACCCATTTTTTTGGATTGCACACTGCAATAGTGGGCACCTAATTACATCATGATCTCCATGGAAAATCTCACAGTCCACCATTACGGCATGTACCGATCTCCTAGGGAAACTGTCCTTTGCATTCCCCTCGTACCTCACAATTTGTGCACCATATGCCATTGTGAGTCTCATGCGTCAAGTTTGCATAAATCTTCTCTAGTTGCTTCACCATTATAGGAATATGACCTTCAAGAAAAGGGCTAACACCGGTATCCATTCTTCTAATAGCCTCAACACGCAAGGAAGCCTCCAAGGCTTTGTGTGGGTCTATGAAAGTCTTGTGTGAAAGTGCTCTATTGAAAGGTGTTATCAAACCTGTAGAAAACCACTAAGCATGTTGGGAAGGATGAATATCATAAGACAAATTTGACAAGAGAGTCTTAAAACGTGTATCATATTCCCACACACTCTCTACCATACCTTGTTGAATCTCCTTCAGCGCACTAATGCTCTTCTATTCAAACTCAGGGATATGAAATTAAGCTAAGAAGGCATTCCACAATGTGGTTTAATCTACCATTGTCTGATGGGGGTCATATTTCTGGTACCAATTATGTGCGTATCCTCAGAACGTTGTTTCAAATGAATTACCTTACGCTCAAGGGGTATTGATTCCATTTACGTGCCATATCATCTCACGCTTGTGAACATGCTTTGCAACATCCTCAACACCTTTGTAGTCTGGTAGGTGTAAATACATCTCGAAAAATACTTGTTGAGGTGGTTGAGGTCCTTGTCTCCGCCGATCCAAAACCTTGATTTCTCTCGGTCCGACCTCCACCACCAAATCAACTAGATACACCAGTGTCTTGTTCCTCCTAACCCACCGAGATCCTCCAAATCTGCTAGGTCCATTAGGTCCTCTAGCTCTGACTCCACCAGATCCACCTCCTATAGCTGGTAATGGGCCTAAAGTGGTTGTGCCTAGTGTCCCCAATGTCCCACAGAACTATGCGCCAACAGACTTGTGATATTGCACCGCACTACGATGTGTGTCCGTGTTGCTTGCCGGGTATGATACCCAAACTTTGCATACCCATACTTTATACAAATTTCATTTTGGAAACTATTCCTCCAAACAGGGAATGAATGTGCAGCCATAGATGTACCAAATGAGAAATTATATCTCCTAGATGTACCAAATGAGAAATTATATCTCCTAGATGTAGATCGGTTACTCCCACCAATACCAACTAGGTTAGCAATATTTATTTCTTGATTTAGAAGACTAAGCACTAGGGTTAGTCACCATGCAGATTTTAGATGCATGGAAATGACTCTCCTTTCTCTAAGTGATGAAATCTCTTCAGAAGCTGAAGGGGTCTCTCTCTCGTGCTTGCCAAGATGGGGTAACACAGACTGCTCATGCTCTACATCCTCTGCGTGAACTTTAATTCCTTCCCACAACATCTACCTCCATAGATCCATCACTCCTATAACCTCACATTATCTAGCCAACTCCCTTTCCCATTCTTCAATATACTTGAGTTGTCTCTCTTCTCTCTCCTTTTCAGCCACAAGATCTACCATCTTCCTCCACCCTAGCTTCCTCACCCAGTAGCTCAGAGAAGCTTAGCCATCCATAGGAAATGCTTCCAAACTTAGTGTAATGATCAGGATCTTCATGGCCAAAGGGATAACATGCAAAAATGATCCTCTAGGCTCCCTTAAGAACTCAAAGTTAGAAAACTTAGGACATGAATACATTGAAATAGCATATTCCAATGTATAATTGGTCAACACTCTTCTCCACCAAAGATCAACAACATGTTTCCAAGTATAATCAGCTTCCTGAAGCCTCTGATATTCATCTTAGGTCCACATGTGAGATCTATAGTACCATCTTGATCTAGATGCATACACCGAAATCCATTCATACAACTCCACTGGAAAGCAACAAAAAGGTCTCATATAGCTTATGATATAGGTGTTCTTCTACCCATCTTCATGCGTCAAACTCAGGTCCAATACTAAATCTCTAAGCAAACTCATCCTCCATGCTTTTAAACCATGCTTCGACACTTTCCAAGGTCAAGCGCTCTATCATCATGCATCATTATTACAACAACTTTGAAAATAGGTCCCGACAACGGAACCAATATGTAGTCATTTTGTGTACCCTTAGTAATACTTTCTAACCCCATGTGCACCGACCTATCACCCAAAGAGGTGTTGGGAACTCACTCGAGGCACATGTGGGCATCGAGCCCCCCTCTTTATTTGAGCATTGTGAGAAGATCCTACCATTGTTAAAGGATTAGTTGAATAAAAGTAGATACTCATGTAAAAGCACAATATGAGTTACCATATCCTTATATCAATGCATGAAAATGAGAGAAACAACACAACATGGATTATGAAAAACAAATCAGATTCATAATATGAAGACATGACACTAGGGTTTTCACCAATGAACAATTTATTGTAATGTATATATATATTTATCAAGATTCCTAAATAACCACATCACATTCAAAAGGCCATGCCGTATATGATACAAGAAATGTCGGGATCCAACCAAGTAAATGTTAGGGATCCAACCCATACAATATATGTTAAAACAAAGATCTAACTCATATATCAAGAGTCCTAGCTATGCCCTCCTTATTACATAAATTTTACAGACCCATCCTTAGACATGATGACCTTCTTACAACTCCCTAATGGAAACCCCAACCCTAGGGCCTCCTAATAATTTTTGCAAAGCTTCACCTTCCCCATGCTATATGTATTCCTCTTGGGTTGTGTCTTTCTTGCTCTGGAGCATCTCTATATACAAAGTTCAATACCCATTGTCATGCCTTTCTTCAGGAGCATATCACATGCCAAGTGTCCATGTGGTCCTTCATTGGTGATTACTGATCCAACATCGAGCTCCCCCACTTTCTATAATGATGTCTTCTAAGAATATTCCTAGTCTGGGATATTCTTTTCTTGACCTCCAAGGTTCCAGGCTGGCACCTTATCCACTCAACATGCCTAGTCGGGTCACATTTTTCCTCAAGTGCCTTTAACGCCAAATATGGCTAAGTCCTTAGATACTACATACATTCTTGGGCGCATGCCCTGGTTTCTTCTAAACCCTTCTTAAACCCTTGTCCTATGTGTTATTCCTCATTCGCTATTCCATGTGCGCCCTTCTTCTGATTGGTCCCACATGCTCATGCGCCCTATGGTACTTAGCCAATATTTGAGGCCCAACAATTGAACTAATATAACCAAAATGGTGTGTGTATGTGCGTGCACGCGTGTGCGCGCGTGCACACACACACACTAATGAAAATAGAAAATAATTAGAAAAGATAAAAACATAATATGATAAGAATAAATATGTAGAACAAATAATTTTCCATTTCCCAAAAATGCTACGTACCTAATTCTACATGATGTTAATGCAAGGTAATCATACTTTCAAAATAATAAAGTAAATATATTAAAAGAATACCAATTCACGATCCTCCAATTACATTGAAAATCCCTAAAGGTTCAACATGTGATAGAAGTAGATATAATTGATGTTTTTTAAAAATGCAAAATACTTTAAAGTCATGCACATGTTCGAAGGCCCAAATTAACATGCATAAACCCACATGGAGGAAAACAAGAAAGGCTAGAATGACATCGTGGATGTTATAATAGCATAGAGATGTTATTAAATTGTTAGATGATGAAGCCAAAAATAGTAACCATTACTACAACATACTAGATATTTTACCACAATTTTTCAACAATATTTTTGTGGTTATATAATATTTCAAAAATTAAAATTGTGGCATTAGAAGTGTAGGTAAGCCACATTTTGATATACTATTGTAGTTTTTCCAGAGTTCATTATACCGTGGATGGTCCACAAGTCACTAAATTTATAGCTAACCTCCATTCTTCAATTGTACATTGTCCACATTTTGTGATGTTTATAACATTTCTACAATTTTTATTTTTTTAGTATTCTACAATTTTCACCAAAATGTAATTGTTCTATAGATTCAATATTTTTAGAAAATTCACAATTTAAAATTTCATATTCTCAACAATGTTATATTTGTGGAAATTTCAACAATTTTTTTCTACAATTGTCCTTACCACATAAAACTTGTAGGTGGAAGCTACAATTTGATTGCCACAATAATTAATTGTGAAATTATCTTTTAAAAAAATGTAGAAAAGTTACTATTAACAACCAATTTGACATTCATTTAAATAATTATTTATGTAGATTATCTACATTTAAAACACACACAAATATATAATTTTATTATTAAATGAGAATATATTTTTAGAAAAAAATCATTTTTATATATTGAATATATATTATATTGAAATGTTTACTATTTATATTATATGATCTAAATAAAAATATTTAACAATCTAAATAATTTTTTTCCTCGACTCATTGGGATTCATGAAGAACTTAGGAATAGTTATGAGGTTACATGAGTTCTCCATAAGCCCAAAAAGGTGACAAAGTTTTATTTGCAAATATACAAAACCTCCCTATATGTCATGTATAGTGATCATATCTAATGAAATAGACTTCAAGAAATAGGAAAGTAAAATAATAATTACAAAAGGTTTCTTCTCAAATCTATCAAACTCGTGTCTATCGGAGAAGTTGATCTCACAATGAACTCATGGAATGATTCTAACCTTGTATGTGTTCTCCGCACATGTGATATGCATAACATTATTGGTTCAAAATTTGTGAATCTACGAAGAAGCAATCTATTCCTATAATTGATTGGTATAATTTATCAATTCTCTTGAAAATACATCTATTTTATTTCTTGTAAAGGCAAGATCATACCTTGTAAATATTCAAATAACTACAACCACTATATATTTGATGAATAATCCATCACCTTATTCAAGAAGTGCATCTTCTTGAACATGTTACAAAATCTACTAGTGAAAACATAGGCTAATATTAAACAATCTCTTTCGCACAAGCATTTTGCATTTGATGATATATATATAGAGAGAGAGAGATTGGGTATTCCATTTTGAAGGTAGGATATGATAGTGTAAACCTAATATATTTTCAATCTCCATTCATCTTGATTCAACACACCAATGAGGTAAAGGCAAGGAATATCTATGGATAGTAATGAAATATTATGAAGAACTGGATGTCACTACCCTCCTCATAATCACATCTACCCACACCCTCACAAAGCTCAATTTTCCACCTACATTGAGCAGAGCTATATGTATGAATGAGAAGATCACGTGGTTCATTTACACCGACATGTACAAAAAATACCTTGAAATTGTTTCCTTTTGAATCAGAGTTGAGTGCCATAAATAATTTCCAATCTCCTCTGATCTTTACCATCCTATAAAAGAGGATCCTTTCCCATTGTTTACTTGTTGAATCTATAACGAATATTTCCTCTTTAGTTTAGATTGCATCACAAATATGGTGAGATTCCATGGTGAATGGGTTCAAGATTTGAAGCTCTCAGATTTGATATCCTGTAGAAACAAAAATCGCCATCTCTTGCCCTCACCTTCCAATCCGCATGATATTCACTTTCAAGATCTTAAAATATGTTCTTCTGTTATCCATATGATGAACATCACTTGTATTTTCTCAAATATCAGGTACATCATCTTCTACTAAAACCACAAACATGTGGAAAAAAAACCTTGCTCTTAGCCCTTGTAGGGAGATAGAAACAAGAGTTGAAGATAATTGGAAATATATCATACAATTGATGCATCATACTCTGATCACTTCCAGTTGAACAATTATTTGGCGAAGGTGGTATTTCAACTTGTTCCACCTGAATTTGGGCATAACGACGTGTAACACACCCTAGTGAAATCTGGCTCGCACGACCACCACATTGACATCATTCAGAATTTTTAAAGGGTGCATTCTTTAACCACCGTGTTGTATGAGGTGCCACATCCACCCAACCATACCCATGTCATGTAAATATTTGTGTCCATGTATCATCAAAGTCCGCATGTTGTCCATCTACAACCATACATCATCTTTCCTCAAACCTATTTAATCACACCACAAATCCATCAGTACCCAAGTACATTAACTAATAGAAATCCAGTGAATGAAATTCGAGTAATTTTAAAATATGAGTGATGTACCTAGAAGATTAAAATCAATGAAGTAGGAGGATCTCGTCTCCCTCACTTGAATGCCAAGATCGAATGCTTCAACTAAATTCTGATCAAAAATTTGTCCATAGATGTTATAATTTGTATTGCACGGATCGCTAAGAGCCAAGTCAAAATCCATTAATTCAATAAAATACTTAAAATGGACAAATTGTGGGGAGTAAACATGTTCCACCTGAATTTGAATGATCCTCCCAGTCTAAAGATACTAGCGGTTTGAATGATGTGATGCACTCTATGTTTGCAGCGAGTCTCACCATCTTTGTTGATTTTGTAGCCAGAGAGATTTGACGCATTGTGAAGAGACCTTTTCCACTCCAATACCACAACAGGTGCCATTTGATCCATTGATCTCCATTTTTTAAATATTCCAACCTATATTACATGTCTCTCTGGCACAAAAAAATGTTGCATGCGGAACACCTAATGGTTTTAATTGGTCGTTCTCAACATGTAAGTGACATCCTAAAAATAATGAACATGAGAGAGTTAGAAGTGTCATGAAGTGGTAACCAATTACGGTTTTAGGAAGTTTTGGTCAAATTTTAAATTTAAACTTAATCTTATCTACCCGTAAGTCTAGCATTTGCATGCAATTTGTAAAAGTTTGAATTTATTTTGAGTAAATATAATTCTCTAAAAAAGAATTCAAATTATTAAATTTTAAAGATACCTGTAATTTTAAATAATTATAGTTAAAATATTGTAAAAATCTTAAATTTTGATATGTGTTATATGAATACTATCTAAAGTGCAGTTTTAATATTATTATATTATTTTCTTCAAATATTTTTTGAGTGTAAATATGATCCATATTTTATTTATTTTTTAAATTCAGATAAGATTATGGATTTTCATTGAGAAAGTGTTGTAGATGTGAATTAGCTACAAATTATTAACACTTAGATAAAATTGTGGAACATCCACAATATTTAAAAATGGAAAAATAGAATAAGATTGTGAATTTTCAATGAGGTAGTGTTGTATATGTGAATTAGCTACAAATTATTAACACTTACATAAAATTGTGGAACATCCACAATATTTAAAAATAGAAAATTTGAATTATCATAGAAGTGCCACATATATTCTACATTTATTATTTATAAATCAATTAATAATTCTCTTAAGAAAATTATTTATATTAATAGAAATAAAATAAAAATATTTAATTATACATTTATTATTTATAAAAGAATGGGTTATATTTAAAAAATTATTTATAATTACAAAAATAATAAAAATATATTATTCTTCTTAACATACAGTAGAGTAAACATATTTTAATATAGACATATTTCCATACTATTTTAATTATATATATAATAACATGGTATTTCAAAATTATTTAATATTGAATTTTACTATTAATATAATTTTATGATCAATTTTAGTTCTATTTTCTAAAAATTGTGGAATTTCTATGAAGAATGGTTGGATATGTGACTTTTCTATGAATTATTATCACTATATGTAAATTGTAGAATATCCACAATACTTAGAAATGACCAAACGAAATGATGCTACAAGTATTCTACAATTCTTCTAAATTGTGGCAATATTGTGGAATAATTGTGGTAAAAAAAAAGCTTGTTTGTTGTAATGCATCATCGTCAACAATGCTTAAAGATTTAGAAGGATAACCATGTGTACATATTTCGTTGCCCCAAGAACTTACAAAAGTATTGTTTTAGACAAAACATTATGTATGTGTGTATGTAGTATATATAGTCCTTCCTTGACTAAAAATGTAAAATAGAGGATAACAATAATTAAATCTAGTTATATTTACTTTTTTAGTTTTGTTATCAGAGAACGTTTAAATTTCTAAAATTGCAAAAATACATTAAAAGTTTTCACGCTAATTGTTCTTCCCATACCATTTAATAATTCCATCATCCTCCATCCTCTTCGATGACCTAGTCATTAATCATTGCAATGCTACACTATCATATTCCCGATATCAATATTGTCCCGCCTCGCCTCGCATACCCTCTTGATTTCATAAAATGATAATAAACATTAAAATTGATAATTTTAATTTAATTAATTGATCATATTGATTTAATTAATTTTAGAAATGGGTATTAGAGACACAAAAAATTTGATTTCTTTATACGCGATTTAAAGAAGCACTCATTTTTGGCATGCACGATTTAATGATTTTAACACATGTCAATACAACGTAGAAGAACAAAGAACACATAAGAAAGAGAATCAAACATTGTTTCTTCTCACAAGAGCCATGTGAAGATCACATATTGAGGGATCTTGTAAACAAATAATTCCTTATAAGTGGCCAAAGCCATGCAACTAAGAGGGAAAACCCACTCGCATATTGAGGGACTTTGGTCAGGACATATGTTTAGCACACAAAAATGAATATATTCATAAGTGAGATGTAAATACATTGAGTCTTTCCAAATGAAGATCTAAAAGCCATCATGAAGTAAGGAGGGAACTTACGTCAGCCACATAGAGAAAAAGAGAAAACTCTACCGTATGTGTGAATTAATCAATAAAATCAAGAATGCATACTCAAAACTATGGAGAAAACAAATCCAAACATTATGCATCGATCTAGAGAATATGAAAAGACAGCCACATTGGAAGATAAAAAAAGATAAAAATAAATAAATTCAGAGTGGAGATGTATAGGAGGGGCTAGGGGATCTGCACAATACAGACATTAAAAGCAAGATAATAAATTTAAAACACATTTAGATCCAACATATGAGGAATAGTGTGGAGGAAAATAAGTAAAAGTTGATCCAAAAGCCCATTTAAACCTTTATAAGAGGAGAATAAAATGTATGTGTAAAATAAAATGTCAAATCTCACCTCGAAGGAAGAGAAAAAGGAGATACCAAGACCAGTTTAAAATACAAGACAAGTGCGTTGGAGAATAAATAATAAACCTGAACAAAAGAGCTAAGAGGGAGAAGTAGAAGCTAAGAAATTTGTAGATCAAAATGCCATATTGAGGGAACATTCCAAAACTTGCGCAAGAAGACATTAGAAGTCAGAAAATGCATTGAAAACAAGAAGACTCGGGCATAGAAAGAGCCAAAATGCATGTATAGCCAGCACGTGGAGGATAGAAGAAAAAGTCCGAGCAAGCGAATAAATCAATAAATCCGAAAAGGTGTTGAAAACCATTGAAAAATTTAATTCTAAGACCGAGGCGCCATTAACATTAGAGGAATAACATGGAAGATAGAATGACACCAGTTTGAGAAAGAAAGAAGAAGTTTTTGGAGGAAGTGATGAAACTCCTACCGAAAATCTCACTCAAGAGAGAACTGTGAACATCAAATAAGGAATCTTGAAACAAATTCAACCCGTG
Source organism: Taxus wallichiana var. yunnanensis (assembly GCA_018340775.1). Lineage (NCBI taxonomy): Eukaryota > Viridiplantae > Streptophyta > Pinopsida > Cupressales > Taxaceae > Taxus > Taxus wallichiana. Next base: position 118,780,133 of record CM031233.1, read on the forward strand.
CAAGAGTGAGAATTTGAGCGAAGCAACAAATTTTAGACGGAGAGTGCATATGGACATTGCATAGGTGTGATGTTATTGATATCAGTATCATTTTGGTGTATTGGTGTATGTCTAAGTCACTCTAGTGGGGTTTACATATACCCACTTAATTATTGTAATAAATTTATTTAAATTAAGTCACTTTCAGACATAAAGTTGTTTTTCTTTAAATAAAGTTGTTTTATTTTACTAAAATTAGATTATGTTAAGGAAGTGACTTGATTGTACTTTCAGACATAAAGTTGTTTTTATAAATATATAAATTTGTGTCCTATGGTCTCAAGGCATTGGAGAAAATAAAACCGTGTCTAGATGCTTCTTATAGATGAGATTGTCCATTGTGAAGAATATGTTGAAGGGAAGATAATAAGGAAACTTTGTGTTCCTTTCCAAGAAGAAATAAAGGGATGCTCATAAAACTTTGTCTTGAGATTCTTGGTGGTTACATTTTTTCTTATGTAAAATATAATATTTTATTTCTTTCCTTTTCATGCAAAGTATTAACATTCAATCTATTTACTTTTATGGTGTACTTTCTAGCATGTAGGAATGAGATCTACATTTTCCTATCCTTGCATGCCCCCTCTCTCCATTATTTTTCACTATCTTGCTCCCTCTTCTTTTCCTCTCTCACTTTCCTTTATTTACCCTTTCGTCTGATTTTGGGGTTAAAAGTTCTCAAAACCCCACCAACGCATTATATAATGGAACTTCCCCTCTCAAACGTAGATGTTAGATCATCCTGTTAATATGTGATCTCTTCAATGTTGCAAGTTTTATGTCAGATAATGCGGTGATCGCATGAAGAGACCGAATAGAAAAAAGTGACATAAAATATCACCAATAGTTTTTTGCGACTCCGTCAGGGATCGAAGGAATGAAGTTTCTACCATTCGGTCTCCACATCAGGGAGCTTCCCTTGGAATGGAGGTTGGTGAATCTGTTGATATGAATAAACAATTCCTTATATTTTTCTCGACTCACACATTGGCGTTGGTTTCACGCGTCCCATAGCTAAACCATTTTGGTCTTTTTGCATTTGCACAATATTATCCCCTACCTTCCGATTCGAGGAAGAACTTCCCAAAGTTTTCTAGAGATAACTCCCAAGATGTAGGTAATCATATTTCTACTTTTCAAGTTACGTGCAACATTCTTGGTGTGCAAGAAGAAGATGTTTCAGTGATATTGTTTATTGAAACCCTCATTAGTCCTACTGCTAAGTGGTATAAGTATTTGGAGAATTGTTTCATCACAATTTGGGATAGCGTAAAGAACAAGTTCTTAGAAATATTAAAGTGTATCATGAACACATACATTTATTTTTGATCTATTTCAAATTCAAATGAAAGAAGGAGAAGGAATGAGAAACTTTGTAGAAATATTCAACTAATTGTTGAAAACAAATATCCAATATGAGAAACCTAGTGTGAACAATCAATTTTGTTTCATCATTTCTCCTCTACATCTAGAAGTTTAGTTCATTTTATGTAGAGAGAAGATTCAAGACTTGCATGTAGCTCAATAACAAGTCGTTAATGTTGATGATGAATTGATTCTTTCCGAGAAACTATAAGAAGAGATTATTGAACCTATTTCAAATGTCCCTAATTCACAACCCTTTTTGATGAGACAAAATCTCCAAATGAACATTCAACATATTCCATAAATGAAGATTCAAGAGTGTTCCTGGGAATGCATCAAAAGTTTCCAAGAAAGAAGAGATGAAGATGAATCATCCTTCTCTCAAATTTTTGAATATGATGGTTTTAAATAAACCCAACTTTCTTGAGGATCTAATAATCAAGCCACATGATACGAATTTTTAAAGTGTATCATTTTCAGGGTAAAGATAGCAATGGTGAATCCAACATATCATCATGTGAGGAGGATTCTTCCCATGATTCTTGTGATTTCAAAAATTATATAAATGAAGACAAATTAGAAGATGTTCATGTAATTTTTTAACCTATTGAAGTGCTAAGTTTTGTTTGTGAAGAATCTCATATTTCCAAATCTTATTTTGCACATGCTATGCCAAGTGTGGAATTTTATACAATGGATTTCAATGAAGATGAATCAAATGATGGATTCCAAGTTCATGAACCAAAATCCTTGGTGGGTGTCACCGGGGTTCACTTAGTAAAATTATGGTATATCACGTTCGTTCAAATGGTATTAAAGAATTCCCTTAATATTAGATTTCCCCTCCAATTATTCAATTGATAATACCCCCTCTTGTTATATTATTAGATTGAAAATACCCCTATTTTTCCCATGTACCTTAATTACCAATTTTTACATTACAATTTTATTTTCCCCTTTTTATTTCTACCCTAATATATCATGTTTCCCACTCAATTATTAATTTCTTAATACACCTTTACTCTATAAATATATTTTTAAGCCATTCAAAACATATTACCAATCACCTTAATATTAAGCTTTAATTATTTATCAATAGTTAATCAAATAATTAAGATAAAGTGAAATAATATCATTTGTGTTGAAAAGCACATTCAATCATAGTTTTCTACAATATTATTAGTTTTTAGGTAAAAATCTCCTAATCGAGATTTCCTTATTCAAAAATAGACTATAACTTAACTTTATGCCCACACTCCTTTTTAAATTCTAAGGTGTTTAGTTTTTTAAAATAGGGGTCAAAATTTTTAGTTCTATATTTAAACTAACCCTACCTCTCTAACCTACCCCAATACCTAATTCAAAATAGTAGTAAATTAAACCCTTTCAACCCCTAATGTCTACTTGGTATATTGAATTTTATTTCATCAATTTTATTTACCTCAATATGAATGAATGTGCTCTAGGGTATTACCTAGATAATGAACCTTTGTGGTGGATGTAAGAAGTAAATATGATCAAGAAGAGATCTCGTTGATAACATACATGCACCTCAAAGATAAATCCAAAAGTGTTCTTGTTCAAGAATTTCAATATTCGAATCACCTCATTTGAATTCCTTATAAAATGTGTAAGTTCCCATCATGGATTTAAATGATCACCATAAATAGAAATCAAACTATGATTTCAAGTTCAAAGATCATACTTAGTAAAGAATGAAAACTATGAAGATGATAAAAAGTGTTCTCTTTGGAAACACACATGTATTATGGTGATGAGGACTCATGTAAAGATATTTTCCTTTAATTAAGGTAAATAATAATGTTATCATAGGATTTTCTAATACTAAGTAGAGCATACGGAGTTGAATAAATCGATACAAACATTTTCCAAGGTTTCCTCCCAAACCTTCAAGGAAAATTATACCCATTGAAAGTTGAAAGCTATGAATATGTTCATGAAATACTTCTTGTTTCAACATACATGAATGATGATGAAGACAAAGAAGGTGCAGAAAATGAAGTTGCATCTAATCGGTTGCTCAATGAAAATGTCTACAACTTTCTCTTCCTTTTTCTTCACCGCAAAGAGTTTTTGGCATACAAAGTGAGGATGAAATTAAAGAACTCAAATTGAAATACCATTCAAAGCTTCAGGAAGTGATTTATGTGCAATTAAATCATGCTCTCAATCATGAGGTAGTTCAACTTGTAAAAAATATGCAATGCATGTATTAAGAACTAGCCATGCTTAGTAGAATTCACAAAGATCTTCACTCATCAAGAGTAGTTTATAAAAAAGAATACCTTTCAAATCAAACTTCAGAGACTCTTGATGAAGACTGTAATCAATGCGAAGAATCATATAAAGGAAATTTTACTTTCATTGAGGTACATGTGATTTTATGATGAATAAGGTATAACAATGGAACAAGGAGACATGTATAGATCCCAAGATCTTATCTCATACCATGATTAATGAAGAACTATTAAAGATATCATCTCAATGTTGATCTAGAAAATGGGCACTATTCCCAACATTATGAGTTGAATTGTAGTCCCCACCATCCTCCTACATTATTTTATTGTTGACTCATCTTATTGAATGGATTATTGACATTAATATAATACTATTTAATCATTATATGGTTTTGTCATAAATTATTCTTGTGACATAGGTGGTGTTTGAGGTACATTGTGCCAATAGAATGTTGGGATACATAGTACTAGTTTCTTTTACTACGCTATTATGTATATTAGAGAAATGCAACCGAGATATATTTTACTAGATATATGATGGATGAATGATGAATTAATTTCATATTGTGACCATTAATTATGATGATTCATCTTTGGATTTTATCATGGAATATCTTGGATTAATTCTATTTTTGGATCTACTATAGAAACATATGTGACATTTTGGATAGTTATCTCGTTTGGATGGTGGTGGCTTTCTAGATTTGGATTTCCAATCATAAGTGAAATAATTATTGATTGTTGTGTAGTTGGAATGAATATCCATTGTTGAATTGGTTTTCATTATGTTGGATTATTTATCTGATTTTATTTATTGAGCGGGTTTATTTAATGTGTGAATTGATTGTGAAGATTGCAGGCAACACAAGAGAATGTGGGTTTCAGAGTTGCACCTCAAGTTACACAAGTAGCTGACTGGGCTGAGTCCTTTAGCCATGTATGATATTTGTGTAACCTTGTGTGTATGTGGTGTATTAATGTTTGGACACCATTGGTGATTCCTAATGTATCTATGTTAATTTTAATTTGTTTAAGCCTTGTACTAAACTAGTTTATGGACCTAATGGTCCCCACATGAATTAGTGATGTTTTTATGTTAGTAAGCTTATTTTTAGTGGTTTGGGACCACCTAATCATCATTTTTGTGAGTCTCTCCACCTCTTTCTTTGAGCCACTTTACCCAATCTCGAATTTGGGCTAATTGTGGTATTTGTAAGGGTCTCTTTTCACATTAGGGGTCTCCCTTATAATGAAATGGACCCCTTGGACCCTACCTATGGTAGGCAGGTCTCTTTTCAAGGTCAAATGGTATTTTACCTCCCATTTCACACCTCTCATGTCACCATCTTGTAAGTGTGGTTTATTTTGGTAATTTCTTAAAAGTTTAAGTGTGTTGGCTTATTGGATTTTTAGGAAATTTGGGAGACTACTTCCTAAATGTGTTTTTTATGTATATTGGAATTTTGAAATATTTTGTTGGAGAATGAGATGGGTGACACAATTTAGGAGGACTTGAGTTTTATTATTCTTTTTATACATCCTCATGGAGAGGGGTATGCAATTTTGGCTTCTCATTTTTTCTATGATAATTGGAGAAATCTTGGAGCTTGACGTGCATAGATTGTTCTTGAAGTTGGATAGCTTGATTTTTGAGGTAGGCCTTCATACCTCTATTTTTGGTTTCTAAGGTATAATGTGCAAAATAAAAATATTTGTTTGAATATTGTATGCTTGCATGTTGTTGTGGGTGTCATTGAAAATATTGTTTGCTTATATTTTCTCCATCCATCCTATTTGAGGTGGATTTTGGAATTGTAGGGGAAGAGGGAGGAATGTTATACACCACATGGCTTGATGGACAAGCCATGATGGTATATTCTATATTTTTCATCTTGTCATATGGTTTGATGTGGAAGATGATTGTGCATATGGTTTGAACCTCATCTTTTATCCTTGTGAAGGAAACTATCTCATGGTTTGAAAATGATTTGAAAACCCTTAAAAGGAAGAGACTTGGATTTTGGGATGGAGTGATAAGGTGGGATGTATGATGATTATGGATTTTATTTTATTATTTCTATGGTTAGTTCACAATATGGCTTATTATGGGCTCCTTTCCACTCTTCCCTTTTGAGTAAAACATGGAGTTCTCCTCTTATGATTTCTTTTGGTGTTCTTGTTGTTGTGTTTTGTCACCTTTTGTCTCCCCTTAACTTATGCAATCTTGAGGCATGAATTCTCTCTCTCCCATGGGCTTGGAGGGAGGCTAGCATGTCCTCTATTTGGTGGAGATGGCATGTGATGATTCCATCTGGTTAGGAGGAAACTGGACCCCTTTTCTCTTGTGTATTGAATAATTTCACATGGATTTGAAAGCATGGAGAATATACTTGGAGCATGGAAGATTTTGTTTAAAATTTGGCATGTTGTTCCCCATATTTTGGAGGCTTGTCCTCTTGAATTTTAAGTATGGTTTTGTAATGGTTTTTATTAGTTGATATGTCTTCTTATATCTTGAGAAGAAGCTTTGAAACCTTGTATTTGCAATATTGGGTCATTTTATCTTCTCTTTTAGGAAGAAGGATTGGGATATTATAAACTTGTTTCCACACTTTTTGGTAGGCTCATATACTTGTATTTTAGTGTTTTGTATCCTTATGGAAACTTGGAATATATTTGTAACTTTTAAAAGAATTTTGGAAAGATTGTTTTATAGGTTGAGAAAGTATCAGTTATCTTTGTAAAAGAAATCTTGGTTTGTGAATATGAATATTGTGTTTTTTTGTAGTTCATATAAATGAAATGTTGTTTCCTTCTTGATAAACTTTGGAAAATAAACGAGACATGTATACACTCATTTTGTTACCCTTTGAGTTTTGAATGTATTATATGCAAGTATATTGGTAAGGGAAGGTAATTCTTATACTTGTAGGCCTCTCTTATTAATGAAAAGTTTATTTCCTTGGTTGAAATCTATTATGGATAAGAAAAGAGAGAAAAAAAGGAGTTGTTTATTTTACACAAGAAATGAAAAAATAACCCGTTTTCTTCCTTACAAATCAGATTTGCATTATAGTGTGATATTTGAAAAAAGTGTGTTTTTGTTTATGTATATACTCAATAACATAAAATCTAAGAAAATGATTATAATCAACAATTATCGAAATAATGGTTACCTTGTTGTAGACTTTATATGTGTGTGTGTGTGTGTGTGTGTGTGTGTGTGTGTGTGTGTGTGTGTGTGTGTGTGTGTCACTACAACAAACTTGGCCTTTTGCCACAATTTTTCTACAATATTTTTGTAGTTATATTGTATTTCAAAAACTAAAATTGTGGCATTCAAATTGTAGTTAATCCACTTTTTGATATATTATTGTACTTTTCCCACAATTCATTATTCCATAGATAGTCCACAATTAATAAAATTATAGATAATCTTCATTTTTAAAATTGTATATTGTCTACATTTCTTTATATTTGTAACATTTCTACAATTTCTATTTTTGTTAGTATTCCACAATCTTCACAAAAAATGTAGTTTTTCTATAAGTTCCATCTTTGTAGAAATTCTACAATTTACAATTCCAAAACTCTCATCAATGTTATACTATGGTAATTTCAACATTTTTTTCTACAATTGTCGTTACCACAAAAAACTTGTAGGTGGAAGCTACAATTTGATTGCCACAATAATTAATTGTGAAATTATCTTTATTGAAAACGTAGAAATGTTACTATTAACAACTAGTTTTTGATTTTTTTAAATTGTTTTAAATGCATTATAACCACAATACCAATAACCAATAAAAACATTGTGGATCAAACATAATTTTCTATTTATTACAAAAATTGTACACATCATATATTTTTACACTTCCTAAAATTATCATTCACTTCAAGTTTAATTAGTCTTTGTTTCATCTAATTCTTGATTCGTGTAATGACTGTAGTATCAGTCACGGGAGAAAACAGATCAGGCTTGTTAATCCTTGATTGGTGTAATCGCTGAATTATCAGTCTGGGAAGAAAACTAATCATGCTTGTTTACAAATAGAAACAAATACTAATCTTTGAGTTCTTTCATATCTTAAAGCCCACTCAGTTGTAATCTTTTAATTATATGTCCCATCAACAAAGAGATCCTGCTTGTTCACAAATACAGAGAAATAAATACCCAAGCTTTGGAATTAAGTGATTGTTTCAAGTTATTAATTTAAGACATACTAGAATGAATTCCTTGATATTGTCTTTGGAGATCTTCATATTTGTTTTGTCGCCCTTCAAAATAGAGAAGAGAATTTCTATTTTTGTTTCACGAATTAAGGGGAAGAATTGTAATAATATTTATAGTCATTTTCTTTATGAAGACATGTTGATTAGGTGGGAAATAGGCAGGAAATTACACCATAGACTGTGCACTAGAGACATAAATTACACAATAATAGAAACATCTACGTGGAGGATAATTGTGGAAGGAGGTGGAAAAGTATTTAGAGTGCCTTCTTTATCCACTAGGAAATGAATATGCAAGGATTTCATGTAAAGGAGATTGATTCCAAGGACCACATGATAAAATAGTTATCTAAAAAACCATTTCCAACCAGAAAAAATAAGATCATAAACATGTGTAATTCTAAAACATTTTGTCTTATTATCTGTGTAGGAGTTAGAGGAATTACAACCACAATGAGGGTGAAAGGTAAAGATGTGTGGCAGATGGATGCTTGCTGCGCAAAAGTCCAAATGTCATCACCCATTATATGTTGCTCTAAGATATTCTAGTTTAGACTTTCAAAACGTGTATGAACATCTTTCCTCTATTTCTCATATCCCTGCAAATATATTAAATCTCACAAGTAAGCGATCCCATATGTAGTTTTTCTAAACCTGTAACCGATCCCATCTATATTTTAAAGTACAAAAATTCAAGTTTAGAGAAATAAATTACGGGTGGAGAAAGGTCGTCTACAAAGGTCCATGGACGCCGTGTTTTGGATGAAAATATTCTTTATATCAGTGCATATTTCTTTGCCTGCCAATGGGTTGTAAGTGATTGCAAGCACTATCTCAAAACTAAATATGATCCATTTTAATCCTACTACTCCTCTAATTCACTTACGTTCCTGGTTAATATTCTCTTGAATTTATTATAATGGTTTGAACATATGGTCAACATGTAAGTTACCACATAAATATAATGAATTTAATTTCTATGATAACACAAGATATGGGAATCATGCGAGATCTATTTACATGGTCTAGACAGTTAAATGCATGCAAATAGGAGGTGAAATTTTGACAAGTGGTGACTGCGATTTAGTCACAACCTAAATCAGTGCTTTTGCATGTGTAGAAATAATAAACACATTAAATAATGAAGGTTTTACGTGGCACAGAATAGTAACCAATTCTATTTCTAGAATGTATTGATTACATTTTCAATTTAAAATTATCTTCCCCAAACTCTAGGATGTGATTTGTTAAATATTGAAGTTGCTTCGAAGAAAATAATTGTATTGAAAATAATTTAAATTATAATATTATAAGGATATGTAGTTTATTTAAATAATTTTGTTTTTTTTTCTAAAAATATTGTAAAAACATTGAATTGTGAAGGATATGATATTTGAATATGGAGTTTAAATTATTATATCATTTTTAAAAAATATTCTATATATAAAAGATGTGAATTTTCAATGCAAAAATGTTGGAGATGTGAATTGTCTACACTGTTTTAAAATTTATATTAATTGTAAAACAACCACAATAAGTGAAAATAGAAAAATCAAATCACAATAACTATGCCACAAATATTATTTGGGATTATAGATTTTGTGGAATAATTCTAATTAAAAGAACTTGTTATATATATAAAACATTAATGTGGAATTTCCACAATATTATTATTCAATATCAATCTTCATAAAACATTTCACAAGTACATGTGTGGTGGGTAATATTTATAATAAATTCTAATATTATTTTCTAAAAAAGTAGAATTTCTACAAATTATTAACAATATAAATATACTATAGAAAATCTACAATAATTAAAAACCAATAACTAGATTATCATAGAGATGCCACAATTATTCTACAATTATGTTAAATTGTGGAAATTTTGTAGAATAATTGTGGTAAAAAGTGCTTGTTTGTTGTAGTGTGTGTGTGTGTGTGTGTGTGTGTGTGTGTGTGTCTATATATGTGTATATATATACATTTATGTATATATAGATATATACATATATGTATGTATGTATACATACATACATACATGTATGTATACATATATAAATACATATACATACATACATATATATATATATATATATATAAATACATATACATACATACATATATATATATGCATGCATGCATGCATACATACATACATACATACATACATACATACATACATACATACATACATACATACATACATACATACATATATATACATATATACATGTATATATGTATATATACATATATACATATATGTATATATGTATATATACATATGTATATATATGTATATATGTATATATACATATATATGTATATATATGTATATATACATATATATATGTACATATATATATATATATGTATATATATGTATATATATACATATATATATGTACATATATATATGTATATATATATATATATACACATATATATGTATGTATGTATATATACATACATACATATATATATGTATGTGTGTGTGTGTACATATGTGTATATATATATATACATATATGTATATATATGTATATATATATGTATGTATGTATGTATGTATTTACCTATTAATAAATACGAATTTTAAATAATATTAAAAAGGGTATTAAAGAGTGAATCTGTTTTTTCGTTTTGTAAAGGAAATAAAAAATTAAAAATAATTATAATTTGAGGGAGGGGAGACAGGCCGCGGCCTGCACATAACCCCCCCTCTCCCCTTTTATTTGATTGCGTGTGGTGTGGCATGGCCACACCAAAGAACCTTGTGTTGTAATCGTGCCACACCACACTACCCCCTTGTCCCATGTTCCACGTACATAGCGGCCATGACCACAAATACAATACCTACATGCATTCTTTAAAACCATGCACTAATATTTAATATATATACCTATACCTAAATGTATATAAAACTAGAAACTCTCTATTTCTCGAAAACAAAAAGAAATATAAGGAGATGAACAAAAAAGAAAACAAGAGTTCTCAAAGAAAAAAATACATCATAAAAATTACTAAAACCATAGTAAAAATATATATATACCAAGTAAATAAGAAGAGGGATTTCTTCGCTCCTAGAAAATCCAAAACAAAAATGGTGTGTATCTCAAGCTATGGATGAAGTTTTGCCTTCATGAATCTCCATCTTACTCCACCTTCCTCCCTACAAAACATGTGCAAAATGGAGGCCACAAAAGAAAAACAAAAGATATAAGGAAATCATAATGATGGATTAGGGCATCTAGAGAATTCCTAAAATCTAGGGTATGGAATAAAATAATCTAATGGTTCATATTTAACCCTCCTAACTTTCAAAATCATGGGAATTGATGTTTTTAATGGGTGTTGGGGAAATTTAATCAAATGAGAACCTAGGGATTTTATTAGAGGCCATGGTGGATATGTGTGTGTGTGTGTGTGGGGCTTGTAAGAAATTGTTTTAATAAATCAATATGTACGATGGGATTATATGATTTATAATGGGTCATGGAGAGTGTTAAAATATTAAGTTGGGACTCATGAAAATAATTAAAAACCAGATTTTGACACGAGCTAGTATAGTAGCCGATTGGACCCCTTTTCAATTTTAAAATTAATGTAGACAAGGTGATTTTTTACCCAGTAAAAATTATGGGAAATAATAACCTGTATGAATAATATTAATTGTTTGTATTAGTCTGACCCTGGTTAACTATTAATAAATAATATGTATTTATAAAAAAAAAATTCCAGAATTTTTACTAATTGTTTTTGGTTTGGATCGTGTCTAATATGGGGCATTACATTTTGTGTAAGAGCTTGGGTTCTAACACTGGGGCACTAGGTATGATCGTGTAATATATTAATAAGTTTGGTTTTATTTAAATTTCCATTCAACGAAAACGTTTCCATTAATCTTATTCACTTCCTTCCTATGTTGTTTTGAATGCCATCACGAGGTGTTGGATGTCGCACATCTAAAACAATCGCTTTGGAACATTATTCATACTCTTAGGATGTGTTTTTTATCAAATGCCATCTTATGTGGGAAATTTTTTGAAATTTAACAATCAAGGGTGATTGGAATGTATGTTTTGCTTAAATTGTCTATTCTAAAAACTTTGTGAAAAGTTAGGAAAAAATTGTTCAAAAATAGCATGCAAAATGGCTCCGTGGATCCCTGTATGGGATCAATTTCGATGATCATGTTCTCTAGTGACAGGAGATGTCACAACAACATTTGGACCTAATTTATAAGATCATTTGATCATTTAGTTGAAAACATTTTGAGCCTATTTGATCGTATTGTTATATGGGACAACAACTAAAATCTAAGAAAATTCTATTTGATATTGACCCGTGGTTTAGGGAGATTTAGTAGGAAATTGAAATATACCACTTCTAACCTTTAGTATTTCTCCATGTCTATTGGTCGCAACCATTGGTTTTGAGAAAAAGGATTTGGGAGCTAGTTTTTCAAGCGTGTTTTGGAGGCCTCCGATTGTTTTCTCACAAAAACAAACTAGTCAACCACATAATCATCTCCAAAAATGAGGTCACAACTAGAGTTATAGGAATCGAATTATATTCTATAAGTTGCATCGTATTCTATATATATATATGAGAATAGACGGGAGTTGATATAAAAATACGTCGAGTTGGGATTTCTTGGTTTTGAAACCCATTTCGTAGCTTGATTTAACGAAAAATCTATTGAAATACAATAGCAAAACTTTAATAGTTGGCCCCGAGAAGGTGCTTCTAGTTCAAGATTCATTCGCTAGTTTTGGGTTTTATATGTCTTGTTTGACTCCCTATATAATAAATAATTGGTTGGATGTGTTTGTTTTACCATTTGGCTATTTTGTAGTTGTTTGGTAGGCCCTTTTTGTAGCCATTTTGGCTAGATCATAGAAACAAGAAAACTAGGTATTTTTATCTGTTTGACATTTAAAGACACCTTGGAGGGTGAAATATTTTATAATACGTATATCATGATGTATTAATTGTGTTCTAGGTAGAATATTATGACCTTGAAAAATTGGATGCTACGAGGCATTTTTGGTTGTTAACCACCTTGGTATAAATTGGACATTTTGGACACCATACGCGATCATATATGTTTCAAAACTTATTAGTGTTCGGATATAAGAGTGTAGAATTTTTTATTTGATCTAAGTAATATGTTTAGGGTGTTTGGTTATTTTTTTTTCCTCTTTGATTGATTTGTTATTTCTTGGGACACTCACTCGCAAAGTTAAGGGCACCATGTTTAAACGTGACAAAACCCTTTTGGTATGGGTGTGAAGTAAATAGTTGTACATTGTTGTAGAGCAACATAACCAAAGAAAATGGTCTTCCACGTCTTAAAATTTCATTATTGTGAATTAGAATAATTTCTAATACTCATGTATATGTTACCAATCTCAATTTTATAACCCTCTTTATAAGAATATTTACGAAACAACCTTATAACCTTTCCTTTCTTGTTGAAAGAGTATTTATAAATTTAGCATACTTGGATGAAAATGTTTGCTGATGTAAAATCCTTTAACTTGTCTCTCTACTCAAAGTTATATTTCGTAGTTATTCTATCCTCTTCTCGTAAACTAAGAATAGATTGAGCTATTGCTGAAAATGACTCGATTTTTCACAACTTAAAATTCTCATCAAATCCCTCAAAGCACAAATTTTGGATTAGCTTCGGTGATGTTCAAGTTATCATAACCCTTCTTGAGCTCGACATGCCCATTTTCATACTATGACCATTTACTAAGTTTTTATGTAATGTAACATGGTTAAATCATTTTACCCTAGAAGGTACAATTGTGATAATATTAACCCTTCTCGATTTGGTTAGAATGTTATTAAATAGTCACATTTATGACACTAAGACTTATGTGTATAAATCATGGAATTATCCTCTTCCTCTTACCTTATCTTGTGGATATAAGAACTTTTATTATGCAACAATAAAAACTCTCTCTCTCTCTCTCTCTCTCTCTCTCTCTCTCTCTCTCTCTCTCTCTCTCTCTCTCTCTCTCTCTCTCTCTCTCTCTCTCTCTCTCTCTCTCTCTCTCTCTCTCTCTCTCTCTCTCTCTCTCTCTCTCTCTCTCTCTCTCTCTCTCTCTCTCTCTCTCTCTCTCTCTCTCTCTCTCTCTCTCTCTCTCTCTCTCTCTCTCTCTCTCTCTCTCTCTCTCTCTCTCTCTCTCTCTCTCTCTCTCTCTCTCTCTCTCTCTCTCTCTCTCTCTCTCTCTCTCTCTCTCTCTCTCTCTCTCTCTCTCTCTCTCTCTCTCTCTCTCTCTCTCTCTCTCTCTCTCTCTCTCTCTCTCTCTCTCTCTCTCTCTCTCTCTCTCTCTCTCTCTCTCTCTCTCTCTCTCTCTCTCTCTCTCTCTCTCTCTCTCTCTCTCTCTCTCTCTCTCTCTCTCTCTCTCTCTCTCTCTCTCTCTCTCTCTCTCTCTCTCTCTCTCTCTCTCTCTCTCTCTCTCTCTCTCTCTCTCTCTCTCTCTCTCTCTCTCTCTCTCTCTCTCTCTCTCTCTCTCTCTCTCTCTCTCTCTCTCTCTCTCTCTCTCTCTCTCTCTCTCTCTCTCTCTCTCTCTCTCTCTCTCTCTCTCTCGGTAAAAGATAAATAACTTAGTTTCGATCGCTCTCTGGGTTGGATGAGATGGTATACAAACGCTAGTGTTGGCCTTGGAATTATAAGTAATATGGAGTAATAGTTATGAATGCAAGGATTTATAACCCACCAAATATGTGTGTGTGTGTGTGTGTGTGTGTGTGTGTGTGTGTGTAATTATACCTTATAAATAACAATAAAATCATGAAATTATATGTAAATGGGAAAACTCATCGAATATGTATTTAAACAACCTTGGTTGACCAATAATATTATCATTTGCACCCCTCAAAATTTAAAATTGAGGTGATCATAAGTTATTGTTTCAAATGGAATAAGTGATGTTTACTATTCTTAGTTATGTGATATTCATATAATATGGATTACATTCTAAATTGTTAGTCCTATGTAAGTAAATTAGGCATTGTGTAGCCATTCCTAAGTTATGGATGAGAAAGTAATGTGAATAATCTAAGGTTATAATGATCTAACAAATTAGACAGGCCATTGACTACTTAACTCTTAGGAGACTCATCCATAAGATTTATTTCACATCAGAAAACTCTCAAGTAACTTGTTATAAGATAAATGATGTAACCCTTTTTGTCAAGACTAAAGAACAACGATTATCTATTCATTCCACTTACCTTGGGTGAAGACGTCCTTTGATATCAGTGTAAACCATAGCTAAGCAAAATTTGGTGTTGAATCAAAATCTATGTTGTTTTGGGGTACTCTTAAAAGCATGGCCCCATTGATTTTACCACTCAATAGCATGGTGAAATTTAAGTTCCTTTTATGAAATAGATTCAACCTCTAGTTAAGAAGTATATTTATATACATTGCTTTTGATCAAAAGGGAATTTAGTGACCAAGTTAAATGTTGAGTTAAAGTTATCATAGGTTTTGGATTTTGAGCAACGTTAGGTTATACCTTCCCTTAAAGAAAAAATGTGTATTGACCTCTTGAACGCTTGAGGAAGGTGTGCACAGTAAAGTTGTTGTATCCAATCCAAGTTATATTTTTTTAATAGTATCTTGATAGGTTTTGGAAACATACTTTTTCAATGAATTTTGTTTCTCCTAACTCATTCATGGTTTCTCTTAGCTATAGTGATAAAGAAACAATAAAATCTAAGTACAACTTTTCATATGTCTTGTTGAATTGAAAATTTGTTGTTTGTTGTTTCATTAAGGAATTGTGGATTTTTTTGGATGTAAGAAGTTTGAAAATTATTTTATCATGGTGAAATTTTTTGTAAGACTGATAAACAGTGATAAATTAAAACTACCCTTTATGGGTTTTCTAAGGAAAACATTGAACCGAAATAGAGATGTTCTAGGAAATGATGCATGTTATGAAACCTTGAAACCAAACTAGAAATGCAATCCTAACTTGATGGTTGGCTAGATATTCCACCCATAATTTATTGGTACTATCACGATGTGAATGTTTAAAAATAATTGTCAAATCGAGTCACCACCCCCTTAATTATATGTGGTATTATGTAAATATTCATCTTTGACCCCTTAATGAATAATGTAGATGTTATGACCTATTCAAAGTGTCTTATGAACCATTTTCCAAATTCTAAAGTGATTTGGGAGCTAGAAGGTGAAACCACATGTAAAATTGGAATTTTATTCTCTCTTCTTATGTTGTATTTGTGGTACCTTGGACGATTTCCATGAGAGGGCTCATATACATCAAGAAGGCATAACTTATTAACCTGTTTGAAATGACCATAATGTTCACTTGGCTCACCCATTAATAGTTTCCTTTAAATGTGGACCTATGTTGTACATCAACTTATGTGGACCCTTGTAGGGAAGTTAGATGACGATGCAAATGAATCTTTTTGGAAGCTACAATTTCCCTTAGTTAATATTCTCCTATTTGAGATAAACTTGACTCTTAACCATGTTATAGTTAATAAGGCTTGTTTGTTGAGAAAAATAATAATATAGTCCCCTTAAAGTGACCTTAATGTTGGAAATCCAATTACGTGTGATCATATAGGGGTTTTAGAAAATGATGTTAACAACAATTTCTTAAGAAGCTATAACTTTCTTTAATTAAATTACTCTAAGTGGGAGAAATACTTAGTATAGGACCAACTTGAATTGGTGGGACATGCTTGTTATGACCAACAACCATATGATATGACGTGATACCTCATGAGGTCATATCCCTATCTCATCCAGTGACTTCTAGGAGGAATTCTAATCTTAGGAGAGAAGGATGTAATGCCCAGTACCATCCTCCTGCATTATTTGATTATTGACTCATCTTTTTTTTATTATTGATAAATATTTTTGAAGGGACTATACCCTATTTACATAGAGGGCCTAAAATATTAAGTTGGGACTCATGAAAATAATTAAACAAACTAGATTTTGGCACAAGCTAGTATAGTAGCCGATTGGACCCCTTTTCGATTTTAAAATTAATGTAGACAAGATGATTTTTACCCAAGAAAATTATGGGAAATAATAAACTGTATGAATAATATTAATTGTTTGTATTGGTCGACTCGCTTAACTATTAATAAATAATATGTATTTATAAAAAAATTCCAGAATTTTTACTAGTTGTTTTGGTTTGGGTCGTGTCTAATATGGGGCATTACATTTTGTGTAAGAGCTTGGGTTCTAACACGGGGGCACCGGGTATGATCGTGTAATATATTAATAAGTTTGGTTTTATTTAATTTTCCATTCGATGAAAACATTTCGCTAATCGTATTCACTTCCTTCCTATGTTGTTTTGAACACCGTCATGAGGTGTTGGATGTCACACATTTAAAAAATCGCTTTGGAACATTATTCATACTCTTAGGATGTGTTTTTTTATCGAATACCATATTAGGTGGGAAATTTTGAGAAATTGAACAATCGAGGGTGATTGGAATGTATGTTTTGCTTAAATTGTCTATTCTAAAAAACTTTGTGAAAGTTAGGAAAAAATTGTTCAAAAATAGCGTGCAAAATGGCTCCGTGGCTCTCTATAATGGGATCAATTCTAATGATCATTTTCTCTAGTGACAGGAGATGTCACAACAACATTTTAACCTAATTTATAAGATCATTTGATCATTTATTTGAAGACATTTTGAGCCCATTTGATCATATTGTTATATGGGACGACAACTGAAATCTAAGAAAATTCATTTCGATATTGACCCGTGGTTTAGGGAGATTTAGTAGGAAATTGAAATATACCACTTCAAACCTTTATTATTTCTCCATGTATATTGGTTGCAACCATTGGTTTTGAGAAAATGGATTTGGGAGCTAGTTTTTCAAGCGTGTTTTGGAGGCCTCAATCATTTTGTCACAATAACAAACTAGTCAACCACATAAATCATCTCGAAAAATGAGGTCACAACTAGAGTTATAGGAATCAGAATTATATTCTATAAGTTGCATCGTATTCTATATATATAGGAGAATAGATGGGATTTGATATAAAAATACGTCGAGTTGGGATTTCTAGTTTTTGAAACCCATTTCGTAGCCAGCTTTAATGAAAAATCTGTTGAAATACAATAGCAAAACTTTAATAGTTGGCCCTAAGAAGGTGCTTCTAGTTCGAAATTCATTTGCTATTTTTGGGATATGTCTTGTTTGACTACCTGTATAATAAATAATTGGTTAGATGTGTTTGTTTTACCATTTGGCTATTTTGTAGTTGTTTGGTAGGCCCTTTTTGTAGCCATTTTGGCTAGATCATAGAACAAGAAAACTAGGTATTTTTATCTGTTTGACATTTAAAGACACCTTGGAGGGTGAAAGATTTTATAATATGTATATCATGATGTATTAATTGTGTTCTAGGTATAATATTATGACCTTGAAAAATTGGATGCTACGAGGCATTTTTGGTTGTTAACCACCTTGGTATAAATTGGACATTTTGGACACCATACGCGAGTCATATTTGTTTCAAAACTTATTAGTGTTCGGATATAAGAGTGTAGAATTTTTTACTTGATCTAAGTAATATGTTTAGGGTGTTTGGTTAGTTTGTTTTTCCTCTTTGATTGATTTGTTATTTCTTGGGACACTCGCTCGCAGTTAAGAGCACCATGTTTAAACGTGACAAAACCCTTTTGGTATGGGTGTGAAGTAAATAGTTGTACATTGTTCAGAGAGCAACATAACCAAAGAAAATGGTCTTCCACGTCTTAAAATTTCATTATTGTGAATTAGAATAATTTCTAATACTCATGTATATGTTACCAATCTCAATTTTATAACCCTCTTTATAAGAATATTTACTGAAACAACCTTATAACCTTTCCTTTCTTGTTGAAAGAGTATTAATAAATTTAGCATACTTGGATGAAAATGTTTGCTGATGTAAAATCCTTTAACTTGTCTCTCTAAACAATATATGATAAGGTAAAAGGATTCGCAGTTGTCTCTTTTTATGCAATGGCTTTACTCAAAGTTATATTTCGTAGTTATTCTATCCTCTTCTCGTAAACTAAGAATAGATTGAGCTATTACAAAATGACTCAATTTTTCACAACTTAAAACTCTCATCAAATCCCTCAGCACAAATTTTGGATTAGCTTCAGTGATGTTCAAGTTATCATAACCCTTCTTGAGCTCGACATGCCCATTTTCATACTATGACCATTTACTAAGTTTTGGTGTAATGTAACATGGTTAAATAATTTTACCCTAGAACGTAGGATTGCGATAATAACCCTTCTCGAATTGGTTAGAATGTTATTAAATAATCACATTTATGACACTAAGACTTATGTGTATAAATCATGGAATTAACCTCTTCCTCTTACCTTTTCTTGTGGATATAAGAACTTTTGCTATGTAACAATAAAAACATTATGTCATCTCTCTCTCTCTCTCTTGGTAAAAGACAAATAACTTAGTGTCGATCGCTCTATGGGTTGGATGAGACGGTATACGAATGCTAGTGTTGGCCTTGGAATTACAAGTAATATGGTGTAATAGTGATGAATGCAAGGATTTATAACCCACCAAATATATATGTATTATGTATATGTATATGTAATTATACCTTATAAACAACAATAAAATCATGAAGTTATATGTAAATGGGAAAACTCGTCGAATATGTATTTATACAACGTTGGTTGACCAACAATGTTATCATTTGTTACCCCTCAAAATCTAAAATTGAGGTGATCATAAGTTATAGTTTCAAATGGAATAAGTGATGTTTACTATTCTTAGTTATGTGATATTCATATAATATGGATTACATTCTAAAGTGTTAGTCATATGTAAGTAAATTAAGCATTGTGTAGCCATTCCTAAGTTATGGATGAGAAAGTAATGTGAATAATCGAAGGTTATAATTATCTAACAAATTAGACAGGTCATTGACTACTTGACTCTTATGAGACTCATGCATAAGATTTATTTCACATCAGAAAACTCTCAGTAACTTGTTATAAGATAAATGATGTAACCCTTTTTTGTCAAGACTAAAGAACAACGATTTTCTATTCTTTCCAGTTACCTTGGGTGAATACGTCCTTTGATATCAGTGTAAACCATAGCTAAGCAAAGTAAAATTTGGTGTTGAATCAAAATCTATGTTGTTTTGGGGTACTCTTGAACGCATGGCCCCATTGATTTTACCACTCAATAGCGTGGTGAAATTTAAGTTCCTTTTATGAAATAGATTCAACCTCTAGTTAAGAAGTATATTTATATACATCGATTTTGATCAAAAGGGAATTTTGTGACCAAGTTAAATGTTAAGTTAAAGTTATCATAGGTTTTGGATTTTGAGAAGCGTTAGGTTATACCTTCCCTTAAAGCAAAAATGTGTATTGACCTCTTGAACGCTTGAGGAAGGTGTGCACAGTAAAGTTGTTGTATCCCGTCCAAGTTATATTTTTGTAATAGTATCTTGATAGGTTTTGGAAACATACTTTTTGAATGAATTTTGTTTCTCCTAACTCATTCATGTTTTCTCTTAGTTATAGTGATAAAGAAACAATAAAATTTAAGTAAAACTTTTCATGTCTTATTGAATTGAAAATTTGTTGTTTGTTGTTTCATTAAGGAATTGTGGCTTTTTTGGATGTAAGAAGTTTGAAAATTATTTTATCATGGTGAAATTTTTTGTAAGACTGATAAATAGTGATAAATTAAAACTACCCTTTATGGGTTTTCTAAGGCAAACATTGAACCGAAATAGAGATGTTCTAGGAAATGATGCATGTTATGAAACCTTAAAACCAAACTACAAATGCAATCCTAACTTGATGGTTGGCTAGATATTCCACCCATAATTTATTGGTACAATCACAATGTGAATGTTTAAAAATAATTGTCAAATCGAGTCACCACCCCCTTAATTATGTGTGGTATTATGTAAATATTCATCTTTGACCCCTTAATGAATAATGTAGATGTTAGGACCAATTCAAAGTGTCTTATGAACCGTTTTCCAAATTCTAAAGTTAATCGAGAGCTAGAAGGTGAAACCACACGTAAAATTGGAAAGTTTTTCTCTCTTCTTATGTTGTATTTGTGGTACCTTGGATGATTTCCATGAGTGGGCTCGTAGACATCAAGAAGGAATAACTTATTAACCCTGTTTGAAATGACCATAATGTTCACTTGGCTCACCCATCAATAGTTTCCTTTAAATGTGGACCTATGTTTTACATCAAATTATGCGTACTACCCTTGCCGAGAAGTTAGATGACGATGAAAATGAATCTTTTTGGAAGCTACAATTTCCTTAGTTAATATTCTCTTATTTGAGATAAACTTGACTCTTAACCATGTTATAGTTAATAAGGCATGTTTGTTTAGAAAATAATAATATAGTCCCCTTAAAGTGACCTTAATGTTGGAAATCCAATTACGTGTGATCATATAGGGGTTTTAGAAAATGATGTTAACAAGAATTTCTTAAGATCCTATAACTTTATTTAATTAAATTACTCTAAGTGAGAGAAATACTTAGTATAGGACCAAATTGAATTGGAGGGACATGCTTGTTATGACCAACAACCACATGATACAACGCAATACCTCATGAGGTCATATCCCTATCTCATCCGGTGACTTCCGGGAGGAATTCTAATCTTAGGAGAGAAGGATGTAATGCCCACCATCCTCCTGCATTATTTGATTATTGACTCATCTTTTTTTTATTATTGGTAAATAGTTTTGAAGGGACTATACCCTGTTTACATAGAGGGCCTAAAATCTAGATAAAACATGAAGAGGTTCCACAAAAAAATGATCAACATCCAGAAAAGGAATTAAAGCCAACAGTAACTAAAAGAGGGTTACTAAAGAAAAGTAAAACAGAGTGTGCACTGCAACAAAGCAGCCAAAAATAGCAAAAAGTATGATGAAAAGCAGCATCTACAACAAAGACCTCCTTTACTTCTTGGCAGCTCTGTTAATTCTAGACTTAATAGTTTGCAGCGAGGTGAAAAGAGCCACCATTGTCATGTGTGTGGGGTCCTTAGCATCCAACTTTGCTATGGTTTGACTGCTTTCCTTGTCCATTCCCCAAAGAGTGTCCGGGATCTCACTAAGCATAGAAACGCTACGAACATGTTGTTCAAGGAAATCACTGATTGCATTAAAAATTACCATGTTGTGATCATGGCGATCCTTTCTCTCCCCAAATGATTCTCTAAGGAGTTTAGCTTTTATAGATGTCCTCAACTTGCTTATTGCCAAGGTCAAGTATCCTCATCCATCTTCCTTTTGCCTTTTTTATTGGCCGAATGTTGCACTTCTTCTTTCAATTGCATCATTTCATTTTCCAAAGCTTCTAGCCTTTGGGAAGTACTTTTTCCCTCTTTTTGTAAGGTCTCATCTTGGCCTGCACTGCTGATGTGCAATAAGTTTGGACATCTTCCAAATCCTTATTGCTATGAAGAACTCTTCCGAAACAGGGTGTCCAATTTGGGCTTCTTATGGTTCTTTGTTTTATGCTTGGGCTTGGGTAGTGATGGTAGGAAAGAGTGGAATGGTGTTGGGGGATGATGGGAGACTGGGGTATTTGGAAATATAGAGCTTTTTAGCAAAAGGATAAGGCCTTGATGTAGGGGAATAACATGGGAATGCTTTTGGAAGTCCAAGATGGAGCATTCGAGGGAGTTCAAAAGATAATGTGGGAAGCAGAAAATGATTTTCCGTGGAAATGGTTTAGGAACACCAAGTGTTTAATAGGAACTGTAACATATCTCCCTTCCAAAGAGATATATTGGACCATCATTTGGGTGATTTCATCAAAGGGAGAGGGGATAGAACTTAACCTAAATCCCGCAATAACAAAAACCAGCTCCTCATTATCAGCAAAAACTTCTTCTCCTCAGCATTTTTGTCGATCCTCTTATTGAAGAAATGGAAGCCATCCATCTCTAGGCCTGTAGCTTTAGCAATTAGCTCTTCATTAACATAGTGATTTTATGTCCTCCATACTCCACTTTTTGATCTTTCCAATCCATAGTGAACTGGACCGAAATTCTCTGATCGTGTCCCTGAATTTGATCAATGAAGTTTGTGATTCCGCCCTTCGAGGAGGTTCCATAGCTCCTTGTTTCTCTTCCATTCCAGGTCATTGTTGGGTTCTAACTAGCATGGGGCTCCTCCAGCTTTTTTCCTCTCGAAATTACCGCAAATCTTGTCCTTAAAACCCTTTTTTGAACGGTTGTTTGAAATGCGGTTATCTTTCTTTCGTCCCATTTTAAGAGTTCCACACACTTGTTGGAAGTAATGAAAGTTAATGTGGCCATAGCTTACATGATATTTCCCACATTCTTTTATCCCCTCTAAAGCCCACTCCATTTATCATTATCCTTACTCCATACTTGAGTGCCCATAAATATCTGCTTTAATGTTGCTTTGTACCTTCTCAAGATTGTGATTAACATTATCCCAAATAATTATATTATTATTTATGCCATGATTAGCCAATGCATCAACAACCTTATTTCCCTCCCAAGATGTATGCTTGATTCAGATATTTTTGAAGGTTTGACAAATGATTATAGATTCCATGATGAAATCATTGATATTCCAACTAGGAGGCGAAGACCGATTTAGATGATTAATGATGTTTAACGAGTCTCCTTCCGAATAATATTTTGAATGTTATGTGTTTGAGAAATTCTAAGCCCCATAGAGAGCAGCCAAAGCTTCAAAGATAATAATATTATTGACTCATCGTATTGAATGGATTATTGACATTTATATAATACTATTTAATCATTATATGGTTTTTTAAGTAAATTACTCTTGTGACATATGTGGTCTTTTAGGTATGTTGTGCCAATAGAATGTTACGAGACATAGTACTATTTTCTTGTACTACGATATTATGCACATTAAAGGAATGTAACTTAGATAGATTTTAATAGATATATGATGGATGAATGATGAATTCATTTCTTATTGTAACAATTAATTATGATGATTCTACTTTGGATATTATCATGGAATATCTTGGATGAATTCTATGTTTTGATCTACTATAGAAACATATGTGACATTATAGTTATCTCGTTTGGATGTTGGTTTCTTTATGGATTTGGATTGTCAATCATAGGTGAAATAATTATCAATTGTTATATATTTGGAATGAATATCCATGGTTGAATTTTTCGTCATTATATTGGATTATTTATTTGATTTATTATTTATCGAGCAGCTATGTTTAATGTGTGAATTGAGTGTGCAGATTTTAGGTCACACAAGACACATTGGGTTTGATTTGCACCTCAAGTTGCATAAGCGGCTGATTGGGGCGAGCCTTTATCCATGTATGATCTTTATAAAACCTTGTGTGTATGTGGTATATTCATTTTTGGACACCATTGGTGATTCCTATTGTATCTATGTTACTTTTAATTTATTTAAGCCTTGTACTAAACTAGTTTATGGACATAATGGTCCCCACATGCATTAGTGATGTTATTATATTAGTAATCTTGTTGTTAGTGGTTTGGGACAACCTAATAATCATTTTGGTGGGCCCCACCACCTCTTCCTTTGAGCCACATTACCCAATCTCGAATTTGGTCTAAATGTGGTATTTGTAAGGGTCTCTTTTCACATTGGGGTCTCTCTTACACTGAAATTGAACCCTTGGACCCTACCTATGGGTAGGGGGTCTATTTTCAAGGTCAAATGAGATTTTCCTCCCATTTGACCCCTCTCATGTCACCATGTTGTAAGTGTGGTTGATTTTTGTAATTTTTAAACGTTGAAGTGTGTTGGCTTATTTGATTTTTAGAAAATTTAAGAGACTACTTCCTAAATGTGTTTTTATTTTATCTCTATTGGTATTTTGGAATATTTTGTTGGAGAATAAGATGGGTGACTTTACGGATGAAAATCAACCTATGACCTTCAACCACACTCGACTCCCCAATGTCATGTCGACGCATTCGATGTGTTAATGTGGATAGTTAGCTATAGGAAAATCAGTGACTAAGATCTGGTAGTGTGAATTCCAAGTAGCTAAATTGGAAAAGGAGAAATTAGAGGCTATGTATGAATAGTGTAAATCCCCTATGATTAAACTACTTGATTGAATCTAGATATTGAACTACGTTGAAGTGTCCATTTTAACCAAAATGAAATTTGAAAATCTAATCTACTTGATTGAATGGAAACTAATTAAATAAATCGACTAAAATAAACTATTACAAAAAAAAATTACTTCTCTTTGTAAAAATTAAACTACTTCTACACTAAAACTAAATAAGTAAACAACCCGGTGTAGTTATTCGCCTATGCATAGTGTATCTAGTCTATTTAAAATGAAGAAAGCTTCACTAAACTATGGATGTAAATCTAAACCCTCTATTTTTCCTCAGAAGCATGGGAAGAAATCAAAGCTTCTTAGAATATTTTATTCCTCAGAACTTCCCTCTGACAAGCGTAAAGAAGGCTTTTATTGAGGATTTCCTATATGAATTGATCTATTGTAACTACTGAATGATTGAAACTTAGAAATTCTTATTTTATACTCTATTTAATATATATGTATACGAACGATTCAAAAACAATAATATGAAGAAATCAGGAAATAAATACCAACCCAACCTCGAAATATAGAGTAATGGAAAATTAGTTGTGTTGTTCTTTGTCCCCTCAATTTGTCTTTTCAATCTCCTATGTTCACGTGAGTCCAAGGGATTGGAATGCAGTAGAAGAAATAGTGAGAAGGTGTTGTATCAATGACAACTTGAATGAAAATTTGTTAATAATGCAGGTGGAAGAGATATAACACAAGTGAACAAATCTTGGATATGCAATTTCCAACAAGAATGACGTGGCTTAGAAATACAAAAATACACAAAATGATCTCTTACATTTAGCTTGAGAATAAGAAATCAATTTATAGAAGGTTGGTTGGGTTATGCACAATCACACTTGGCAGCCATGGGGTGCCACATCAATAATGAAGAGGCAGTTTGAACAATCAATCATGATTAATTACAAATTAGAAGTGAAGAAGAGAATTCCACAAGACAGTCAGGTTTGAAATAAGCTTAAATGGTTCACAAACGTGTGCTAAATGTGAACTTGAGTGGGGAAACACGTGTCTTAATTTATGTTGGAAGTTTTTGGAAAATACCAAAGGATGCTACCCTTTGCAAGGCAAGTGCTTACAGGACCACCACTGTATAGGGTGGTGGTTACAAAACCACCACCTTGCTTGGGCAGCGATTAAAAAAATTCCACCCATATAGGGCGGTGATATTAACACTAAAGGTCAAAACTAAGCTAAAATGAAGCAGAAATCTGTAGAAAAGAAAGAAATGGCTAAGGAACACTAGGCTAAAAATATAAGTTGCAAGGAGGTTTAGGAGCTCGAACACCTTTGGAAAAGACATGAATCATCATTGGGGACTTTTGTAACCATTTTTTCGACAATGTAGCACGTGCAAATTTGGGTGCATACATATTTCCCCCTTGGAGAAGTGTTTTAGCCATGAAGAGGCATAAAACGTAGAATCTAAGTATGGAATTCCTAAAATATGGAGTTAGAGGCTATACCTTATACGCTTGTGTGTTGAAATTTTTCCACTAAAGCTCTCGTTACTCTGGGGTGAAAGCAAGACTCAAGTGCAGATAAATATGATATCTAAAAATAAACACTAAATCAAAACCATAAGAGGACTTACCATTTGTGTGGGGATATAAATATACTTGAACCAACGCTCTAGCCCTATGGGAACATACACTCAAAATGAAATTAAAACAAAATATATATATATATATATATAAACAACTCATTTTCCAATTCATTTGCACATATCCTATTGGTTATTTTTGAGCTTTGGACCCATGGTGACCATTTTGAATGAGAGTGTAGTCAAAATGATTAGTGGGTCAACGTGATCATGGCCCCGAGACTAAGAGATCTAGCAGCGTAGAAAAAGGTTAGTATTTTTCAATTGTTTGTTTGAAACCTAAACATGTAAAATGTTGAAAATATTCACCTAGGGGGATTTTTGAAATTTATTGTTTTAGAATGATCCATAGGGGTAATTGAAGTGGGTTAGCCTTTTGTTTTGTCAAAAATGAGTTATTTTTGTCTTTTTTGGGGGTTTTAGGCTAAAGAGAACAAACCGTCCATTTTGGACAAGACCGTTGCACTGTGTCGAGCAGTGGTTATAGGAATGCCACCTTTCATGGGTAGTGGTTACAAAGCCACCACTCTACATAGGGCACCGATTTTGTAATTGTAAGGGAAAAGAGATTATTTGACTAAGTTAGACTAATGTTTTTGGATTTTTTATTGTTTTGTAATTTTTTGATGAGCTTTCCTATTGGAATATGTTATTGTTAATGCGTAATCATAGTAGCCCTGAATTTCTGCAACTTGATGGGTTGAAACTATCAATGTGATTGCATAACATGGATATTTTTCCAAAGTGTGTGACTTTGCAATCGGGAAAGCTCTCGGATGAAGTTCGGTTCCTATTCCTCTATTATGATGCATACATATAAATTGTAGAGGATATAACCTAAAATCTACTCTAACTTCCAAAAGAGACAGGGTTAAGAGTATTACAAGAAAATAAACCTAAACTAATAGAGGTGATACACCAAAAGGAATGTTGAACACCTGATTTTCCATTAAACACAAACCATTAAAAATGTAATACAACCACCATGCACAGATAACCAAGATTACAATGAGAGATCAAAAGACAACAATGAACACAAGAGAGGGTTGAAATCATCCACAAACTTATATTATTGCTCCATATATTTGATACAGTGTATTACAATGGCCAAGAGGCAAGATTGCATTTACAATTTAGATGGGAGGTTTTAACTCCACAAATTCACTTACAGACAAGAGAAGAAGGGAGGGTGAAAAGAAAAATTATCCAACATTAGAAAAATTCCCCTCCTTACAATATATAGGAAGAATGAGAGAAAGGGAGAGAATAATTTGGATACTTTCTCCAATCACCCCTAAAATGCATTGAAATCATCTGCAAAAATGATGGGTTCCTTTCGCAAAATCCATACCCCCATATACTTTTACTTGTTGGGCAAGAAAGGAAGCCCATACCTTCATTATTGTGGTAGGTGAGAAACTTGGGAAAATCTCTAAAATGTCCGAATTTATTTCTCCATTTTTAATAACTTAGTCCCACAAATTTTGTAGAGGACCATGTGAACTTTCCAAAAAGTCCTTTCTTGTACAAATCCGATCTTCCAATCAAAAGTTATGGCCATCGAAGGTTAAGGGGTCATCCTACAAAAATGCAAATTGTTGATCTTTCTTTTTTGGAGTCTTAAATGCATGCAACCTTCGATATCCCGAAATTCGGACTTTCATATTGACCATGACGATAACACAACTAGGGGTCTTATTTACCTAACCTAGGAGGTTCCATTGAGCACAAAATTTTAAGTTCATTTTTAGTTTTCAATTTATTTTTGGCTAAGAAAGATCATGCGAGAAGGATGACATCAATTTTAAAGATTGAAGTTTATCCTAAATTTATTGTTTTTCACACTAAAAGGATTCATGCATAAAAGGTAGTTATACCCGAGTTGTATACTAGGGTTGAGTGTTTCATTTAGATCTCTTTATTACATTTACAAGGTAAGGATACAACACACTAATTAATTAATCGTCTATTTGAACACTAAAAATGCACTACAATATTTTAAATTCAAATTCATTTAACATACATATCCAACTTTTACAATACAAAATTTGAGGATCAATATGACACTCATGTGTG
Source organism: Taxus wallichiana var. yunnanensis (assembly GCA_018340775.1). Taxonomy (NCBI): domain Eukaryota; kingdom Viridiplantae; phylum Streptophyta; class Pinopsida; order Cupressales; family Taxaceae; genus Taxus; species Taxus wallichiana. The sequence goes on from CM031233.1 coordinate 118,808,889, forward strand.
GATGAACATCCCCTTAAACCCGAAATCTAAAATATTACAGAACTTCAATTATAAACCTTTTTATACTAACAAAATGTCAAAAATTCCTCTACATTTTCATTTAACAAACAACACACACACACACACACACACACACACACACACACACACACACACACACACACACACACACACACACACACACACACACACACACATACACCGTCTTTTCCAATATGTAAATATGAATCAAAAGAACACCTTTAGTTACGTGCACATTTCCTAACGCACCCTAAAACTAGCATCCGATTCATATAGTCAAATTTCAATAAATAACTTTACTGTAACATAACAATACATGAAAATATCATTCTCTTAACATACATAAAATCTAACAATATATAATGAATCACACCCATGTTGTTTCATCATTTTACTTGCATCCTATAAAAACATGTGAGCATGAAATCAATGATAAATCGTTGGCCTAGATCTAGCATAATTAATGTTTTTAGTTTCCCATTTACATATAATAATAATTATAGTTTTTATTCGAAAGAAAAGGTTTAGAGACATGTATTCATTTCACTTCATTTCGTAACTAAGGAGAGATAAAGAGAAAGGAAGGAGAGAGAAACACTATTTTCTGAAAACTCAAATTTCACAAAACAAGCCACAAGATAGAGTTCCAAACAGTTATTTACAAGTGTCAACAAGTTTCCACAGTGGTTAGGTAACCCGATGGGAGTTCCTACAACTTTCCATTTTACATTTTCTTGCTAGTTGCAAAAATGTTCAATCTAGGCCTGGAGGCAAGGAAACCACTTCCGAAAGTTGTCTTCTGATGGAAAAAAACACCACGCGTGAGTTTATATGTGTCCTCCTATACACCGAGAATTCACAGGAACCGACATAATTCGGGACTAGTGAAATTTTTTTCAAACAACGATGTGTTTTTGAACCCACCAATCGTAATTGGTTTAATTTGACCTAGTCAAACCGCGTTTGGAGGCCTACAAAATGTCTTTATCAAACTATCAAGAGTAATGTTTTTCTTGAAATTGAAGTTTCCAGGAAATTTTCTTGTAACAATACTAGGGGTTTGCAATGGTGGATAAGCATTTTGTTTCTCAGTGGTCAAACGATGGGTCAAAACAAAAGCCAACTTTTCAGTTTTAAAATCTCCCTAAGAGTGCAAATGGAGTGACAGGGCTCCTAGACAAGCAGTGAAAAGAGTGCAAATAGTCACACGATGTCGAGCTAATGCTTGACATGACTCTATACATAAAAAGGAACACATACGATGTTCAATAACTCTTTTATGGGGATTAGACTGTGGTTTTGCAAGCCTATGGAATTTTCACTTTTCTAACTTTTCAAGTTAGGTTAAAAGGTTGTTTTATTTGACGACATCATCTAATTCTTGCCTATACCATCAGATACGAGAACTTAATTTGGATACTCTAGTATCATCGTATAAGGTTATGGTAGTGACCACATTTAATGTTTAAATTGAAAAAATCAGTTTCGTCAATCACAAGGTGAAGTTTTATTTCTTTACAAGCTATTTAAATTTGGTTACATAACCATTTGTATGATTATCTAGTGGTGTAACGTTTATATTATATTGAAAATGAAGAACCCAAATTAAGAGAATTATGAAAGAAAAGGTAAGGGTAACCATGCCTAACAATGATGTGCGAAGTAGGGTATGCAAGGGCTCCAGGTGGTCCACACTCACAGCCAACAGAATCATGCAATAGAAGAGGATTTCCTCAAGTGGTTCACAAGCATTGTTGTAGTAAAAGTGACTCAATGCACATGCTCCTCAAGGACCATTGTTGGAATATGTTACGCTAATGCGTAATCATTGTAGCCCTGAATTTCTTCAACTTGATGGGTTGAAACTATCAATGTGATTGCATAACATGGATATTTTTCCAAAGTGTGTGACTTTGCAATCGGGAAAGCTCTTTGGATGAAGTCCAATTCCTATTCCTCTAATATGATGCATACATCTAAATTGTAGAGGATATACCCTAAAATCTACTCTAACTTCCAAAGAGACATGGGGTTAAGAGTATTAATAAACCTAAACTAATAGAGGTGATACACCAAAAGGAATGTTGAACACCTGATTTTCCATTAAACACAAACCGTTAAAAATGTAATACAACCACCATGCACAAATAACCAAGATTACAATGAGATATCAGAAGACAACAATGAACACAAGAGAGGGATGAAACCATCTAAAAACTTATATTATTGCTCTATAGATTTGATAGAGTGTATTACAATGGCTAAGAGGCAAGATTGCATTTACAATTTAGATGGGAGGTTTTAACTCCACAAATTCACTTACATACAAGGGGGGAAGGGAGGGTGAAAAGAAAAATTAACCAACATTAGAAAAATTCCCTCCTTACAATATATAGGAAGAATGAGAGAAAGGGGAGAGAATAATTTGGATACTTTCTCTAATCACCCCTAAAATGCATTGAAATCATCTATAAAAATGATGGGTTCCACTGCAAAATCCATACCCCCATGTACGTTTCCTTGTTGGGCAAGAAAGGAAGCCCATACCTTCATTATTGTGGTAGGTGAGAAACTTGGGAAAATCTCTAAAATGTCAGAATTTATTTCTCCATTTTTAATAACTTATTCCCAAAAATTTTGTAGAGGACCATGTGAACTTTCCAAAAAGTCCTTTCTTGTACAAATCCGATCTTCCAATCAAAAGTTATGGCCATCTGAAGGTTAAGGGGTCATTCTACAAAAAATGCAAACTATTGATCTTTCTTTTTTGAAGTCTTAAATGCATGCAACCTTCGATATCCCAAAATTCAGACTTTCATACATTTTCAATTTGGAGTTTTTTTACTATTTATCTACTTGGGCAAGCAAAACTCTGAAACTCTGAAACCCGAAAGTCTAAAATTTTGGAATTTCAGAATTTTAGAACTTTCCGTTTCAAAGTTTTTGTTATTGTTCATCCTTAAAATTGCCTTGATAGTTCCGAAACTCCGAAACCCAAAATTCCTAAATTTCAGAATTTTATTACTTTTCCTTTTCAAACTTTTTTTACTATTCATCCCTTGATCCCGCTGAGTTCTCTGAAACTTGAAAGTCTGAAATTTCAGACTTTCGAAATTTCAAAAAAATTCCTTTTCGGACTTTTTGTCGTTTTGGAATTTTTCCTTTCAGAATTTTTTTTTCTGCTTTTGGACTTTTTTCGTTTCAGATTTTTTTCCTTTATGCCGAATGCCCAAAGTCCAAAAAAATTGGGCTTGGGCCTCCATTATTTTCTCTCGAGCTCTGATATCCTTCGACATTCCCTTGGCCATTCATTTGTTGACCTTACATTTGCAATTTTTGAGCCCACCTGCAACCTGACTGTCCAATCCCGAAAAGCAAGCTCCCATGGCCGAATGAATCCCTCCATATTTTTAATGTGCAAGTTCGTGTTTGTTCAATTTTTCCCCTGGATAATAGTTACTAAATTTTTCCTTTTTCATGTTTTTGTGGATGCAGAAGGAGGAATACATTTGTTGGAGCCATGACAGAGAGTGTGACTAGCTTCCAGTTGTCCTTGATCGGTGACTCTGGTGAGACAAACTTATTTAACGAAATTTGGGATATGCGGGATCGCAAGGGTGCCACACATTTAACCTGTTAGCCACATATGTTGGGACATATTTTCTTATTGGGATGTAGACTGGAACACTTTCTGGTTTCCAGTGTTAGAGGAGAGTGGACCATCACTCTCAAGGATGTGTACATGATACTTGGAGTTCCTATACTTGGGAGACGTTTGACTCTTGAGATTGCAGGTCTACGGCCGAACTAGGCTTTGGGACACTTATATGGGAGACGACGGGTGTCACCAAGTAAAGAAGAGGGTATGAGGCTCCATTCCATTGACTCCACTCCTATCCCTACTCTCCACAAGGCCATCATGGGTATTTTGGCTTCACGGTTGATAAGAGATAAGGGTGGGGACAAGTTATTGTATTGTTGGGATTCGATTGTTATGGATATTGAAGCAGTATCATCGGACTTACGCATGGGGAGTAGATACCATGACTACGTACCATGACTTATACCAGTGGTGAGGCTACAGTGGAAATTCATTGAAACATCCCACATTAGTGATGACCTGAGTGTATGAGAGGATCATCCCACTATCGAGAGGAGTTGGGATACAGGACTTAGGGGCCTTCGGAGCTGTGAGTTGGACTAACATGTTAGTTCTTAGAGGACCACATCAGCTAGTACCCACCTTGACTATAGTTGATTTTACTACTACACCCTTACCAAGATATGGCTAGAGTATGCGGCCAGGATGGGACTACTTTGGTTGCTTGTGCTACTACTGGACAATTAGTGGACAAATCAAGGAGGTTGGAGATTCACCCATTTGATAGACTTCCCCCTGCCAGCAGTTCATTTTTCCTTATTCTAATATTCTTCCTCCTATGGTAGTTGTGTACATGAGTATTAGGGAGTCTTGAGGAGGCCCTAGGGGTGACCATGGTTGGACTATTGTGACTCTAGGTGTCCCTATTACAGTGAGATGGGTTATTCATGCTCGACGACCACATGGGACCATGCCTCTCCTTCTGATTGAGGCCACACCCACTCATAGAGGGGAGAAGGAGTAGGAGATACCCATTGATGTGGATACCGAGGCCAAGGTGGAGATGCGGGAGGAGAATGGTGAGGAGACTCACGTGGAGGGGGGTGTTGATGATGAAGAGGATAGTGACATAAAGTTGCATGATAATCGGGAGATACCTATGGCAAGAGAGAGGAGGAAGAGGCAGAGATGGAGACATTAGTTTCCGAGGAGCCACTTCTTCATGAGGGAGGTGGAGATGAGGAGTTTTCCATGTGACAACATGGTGCTTTAGGAGTGTGAAAAGCATAACAGTGCCTCCAAAGAATAGAACCACCACCACTGCACTAGTTGATCCTTCATGGATGCATGGAGATCTAAGTATGTGGACACTCTTTTATCGACCTTGTTAGCTAGAAATGTTAATAACTACACATTGTACTTTCTTTTTGGTTTTTATGGTTTTCTAACTCGTCGTCGTCTTCTTGTCTTACAGTCATTGCTGATGGATGGAGAGATCTTATTCACCATATTTTCATTGATACTTTTCTCATCCCTATGGGGAAGACTCGAGAGGAGCTCCTAGTAGATGTGGGGAAGCCATTGCAGTATAGTTAACACATTGAATTTTTTATGTCTCTTTAGAAGGACTTGAGGACTTTGGTTACCCAGGAAAAGAAGATCTCTGCATATGAGATGACAGAGAGGTTGGCGAGGAAAATTCACTCATGTATTGAGGCCATGGCTAGTGGTCTTTCTCACAGTCATTATCACCACTCAAAGTGCATTCATGCCACTTTGTATCCATTGGAAGAGTCCCGGATCGTAGCCACGCACTATCTTCAGGTTCCCAGAGAGAGGGATAGGTCATTGAGCCATTATTGCTTCGATGTTATTTTGTGAGACATATATGATGTTTTTTTCATATTTTTGTTCTCATTACGAGTGTTTTTACCACACCTAACATGTGATGGAATTGTACACAAACTATGACTTATTATGATGGTATATATATAAATATATCTCTTTTTGGTTCTGTTATCCTTTGCATAGAGTTGACTTCATTTATGGTTCTCTTCTGAATTTATATGTTTTGAAAATTTATACAATGGATGATGAATGCTAATAGAATGATTTATTTTTGTTGTTTTGTAATGTTAATAAGTGATGATTATGCAGACACAATGTAATGCTGAACTTTATCTTTTCAAGTAATTATTTTGTACTTATTTTTGTATTGGAAATGTGTGATGAATAATTAAATGATAATAAAATGAGTTCACTCCACTCCTAACCCCATGCAACCAATAAGATACGAGGGCTCAACAACAAAATCTAGGAGGGATGTAAATTGCATGATTTTGATAGAGATGGAAATGGAGAGAGAAAGACAAGATTTTGACATAAATCCAATTAGGAACCTACAACCTAACTCATCACACAATTTACCACATAGCCTAGAATGTGATTTGCTTGCAATTTTATCTATACTTAGGTCTGTAGATGGCCTCTTGATTGGAAACATTTAGTTTTAATTTTTTAAATCTCTTGGAACACACACGCCTATTTAAATTTTCTTGGGATTTTAAGATTTTTAAAAATTTGTATTGAATGACATTGCTTTTAACTTACTAATTTATTTTGCAGATACCCCCTAAACCTTTTCCCCATGCCTCTAGTAGGTAGCATTGGTTCATCACTAAGGATAAGGCATAGGCAAATAAGGGCACTTCCCTCCTTTCCCAACATCACTCCACTAGTAATAGGCAAGGGTTTAACACCAAAGGTTGGTGGGGAAATAAGTGTGTAAATGAAAATTTTTATTTTGACTTGAGATATATAATTTGTTTTGTTTTAAGTTTCTAAGTTGTGCTTTTGGGAAGGAGAAAATTCCCCTAGCCTCAACCCCACGCAACCGGTAGGATGCGAGGGCTCAACACCAAAGGCTGAGATAGGCAAACAAGCAACTCGAGGTAAAAATGTTTAGAATGTTTTTTACTAAAGAGGTCTTTTTGGGAAAGATGTTACATCATGAAGCTTCTAGAACAAACTATGGGTAAAGAAAACTATGCTAGAAGGTAAGTTATAGGAAGAACCAAGTATGTAGGCCTTGGTAGGATTAGTGTCAAAAATTTGTCTTTTCTTATTGAACTCTTGAAGTGATAAGAAACATTGATGAAAATATTATGAATGTTTGAAGTGATGTGATTTTAATGATTTTCAATGTTTCAGAATTTTTTGAAAGTTACTTGAAAATAATTTCCTTGATTACAAATTTTACCGAATGAGCTAACAAAGTTATAATGCAATGAGGATGCAATAATATACATATGGAAATGCAAATGGATCATGCGTGAAATAATTGTTAATCATTTTTCACCCCCTTGTAAAATGGATCAACCTACAGTCTAGGAATTGATGGTCAATGGGAGAATTTTACAACGCATCTCATGGCAAGCTTGCTCTTTGCGGTGAAGGTTTGGAGCAAGATTTACATTCATGGTCAAACTGGAAAAATGTACGGATTTTTTCCTTGTTCGACGCACATCAACCACTTCTTTCTATCACGCATCAACACCCTCTCTTGTCACGTGACAACCACATCTCTGTCATGGAAAAACCATTCTCCTTGATGTGCATCAACCTCATTTTATTGTCCGCATCAGTGTCGCCTCTTGTCACATGTCATCCTCTTTTTGCTATCGTGACTCAACCTCCCCTCATTGTCGTGCAACAACATTTCTTCTTGTTGTGTGACAAGCATTTCCCTCTTCAATGTAGACTCTTCCTTCTTGTCGTAAGGCCGATAGTGGTTTCATTTGGGTGATAACAAAGAGTTTTAGATACGACCAAACATTAATGACACCATACAAGGTAGCTCAACAACCAGTTTAATGAGGTATGACACCCTTGTTCGTCATGCAAGAAAAGTACCATTGAAAATTGAACCATCATGGTTGCCCATACCTACGTACAAGCATTTAATGAAGGATGTTGGTTGGTAGCTCCTTTTCTCTATATATATGTAAATTCCCCTCATTTGAAGGAGGGAGAGGATTTCAAAATTGTAAAGGAACTCTGCCAAAATTGTTCTAACACTTTGTGAGCTGCAAGCCTCAAATTTATGCATTTTGTGAAGGATTATTGCCTTGTGCCTATACTGTAATGGATTGTGCATAATTTTAAGCAATAAAATTAGTGTTTTGTGGTTGTTCTTACCCTAGATTGATTTATATTACATTTCTTGCCATCTATTATATTTTGTAGGTATATTATGTTCCTTTGTAGGGCTTAAATTTGTTGTACTCCACGAGATTGGAGGTTTGAATGTGTTTTGGGAGTGTGGAATTTTATCTTCCCTCTTCTTCCCCATTTCCCTCCACTTTCACTCACTAGGAATCTCTCTAGTATTATTTTAGTGATATCACCTCCCTTAGTTTAGTATTTATATTTATGTATTTATCTTCCCTTGGTCCCTTGAAATTGGTACAATAGGAGTAGATCAGCATTGGAATAAGTCAAGAACCAGCCTTCTCTGGAGGTTTTTCTTAATCGAAAAGGTCACACACCTTGATACAATCCCATTTTATTCTAAAGTAGGGTTTTTAATGTGAAAATCCTAGGTGCTACTTTTCCGACATAACGATTTTGTGCACGCCTTTTGGGGCGAAGTCAATATTTTCATTTTTATCATGATTGGGCATGTGTCTTGGTGAAATTATATCCTTTGGAGGCTTTATAGAAACACGTCTGATGAATCCGTCACTCAAATCCGGTGGTTTCAGCAGCCCAAGTTTATCAAGTTCATGAGAAGAATCCAAACAAGGTCAAGAACTAGAGAAGAGGGGCTATTTGTCTATCTACACTTATCCCCAGATAGAGAAAGAAGGGGAAGAAGAGCTCAAAGGTCTCCATCTCCACCAAATAGAACCTTATCAACACCTCCACCATGTAGACCCTTTCTTCATGCAAATAGGGTTCTCATACCGCTCAGGATGGATCATCTATAACCACAAAATTAGCCACCCCCAAACCCCTATGAAAATTTTATGAGAAGCAATCCACTTTCCCTTAATGCAAAAATATGGTCCTAATATTAGAATTTAAAAATATCCCATACTTCATTGGAGAAAATCACACAACTCCCATCGACCACATTCAATACATTGAAAAATGTTTGTACCATACATGAGATTTCAAGATGGATGTTGCGGTCAAGTTGTTGGCTTCTTCTTTCAAAGGAAAAGTGTTGCAGTGGTTCAGAGGCTTGGGAACAAGATCGATTCAGAATTGGGATCAATTGTGCATAGCTCTCTGTGGTTTGGGGAGAGGGCTGACAACTTATCCCTTTTGGAGCATATGACTAAAATCAAAAGGGCACTAGCTGAGCAAATGACAGACTTCAATTCCATATTCCAAAGAACATGGGAAAGGATCCCCATTGTGGTCAGACAAACAACTGAAGGTGCATTTCTCTATTTTCTTAAAGCTCTAAATTCTTATATATTTGTTATGATATAATCTATGGGGGAAATAACCCTACCGTGACGCTTTATTCAGAGTATTTATTAGAGCTGAGAATTACCTAATTAAAGTTGGTAAACTCACACCTCGAAACCTATGCCTCTTTATCCAAATATGAGAAATACTAATCCTAATCAAGCACCTATAATAGCACCCATCCATGCTCCAAGAAATCAAAGTTCAAATTAAGCTTCCACTTCTTCTAGCCATTCAAATGAACTCCAAGATTCTATGAAACAATTGCAAAACTTACGAAACAAGTTGGTAACTCTTAAGAGGCAACAAACTCAAAATTCTAGACCTTATCAGCCTCAATTCCAACCTAATAAACCTCCATATCAGCCCAAACATGCCACCTATTTAAGCTTCTAACCGGAACCAAGGACAACCCCAAGTTGCTAGGTCATTCCAAGCATATAACTCGATACGTTTCAAATTTTAGGGCCTTAGTTCCAACTCAAAACAACATAGCACAAGAATATAAATGGTGTTTCCCATGCGACCAAGTGCATAATCAAGCAATGTGCTTCAATGGTGCTTTAAATCAAGCATTGATGGTTACTACGGCAAGTGTTCATTAATAACCAATCTTGTTGGTGTGTGTGACATGCCTAGTCATCGTCCACATCACCTGGTGATTCATCTCGCCTTGCGTGAGTCATAGGTCTTAGGAATTCAAATGACAAGTGTCAAATTATGTCATAGAATCATCATTGTCATTTGCGTCGGTACATCATAGGAGTTACATTCCTTCTTTGGAATTGTAACTCCTCCTTTAGTGGCATCATATGCATCGATCACCGTCATATGCGTCAATGGCGTCATTGATATTCTTTCCTTGTTTATGCATGGGGGTTACATAGCACCCCTATTTTTACTTCCTTTTTTTATCTATGAGGATGAGCGAGACCTATTTTCTTACTTGCATTTTTCATTCCATTGATTCAAATATTGCTTATTGCATTGGAGCTTGACGTTACCATCAAAGTGCAACTGCGTTGTGGTGCATTGTTTTCAACATCGAGTTCTCGATTTTTCCCTCTTTCATGGTATCAAAGCTGGTTTCGGTAAAACGTGCACTCTTCATTTATCAGTTGCTTATTACTTTTGGTTTCTTCTCATTTCATCGTGCAAGTCTTTTCGATTATTACTTTGGAATCGTGCTAATCTGCTTAACAGTTTGCTCTTGGAGTTTGTTTTTTTGGGGTTTTGTGCATGTGTGCAGGCTTGCTCTTCCCATAGTGTTGTTCATGGTTTGCACAGTCATAACTCATTGGTAATTCATGCATGCTGCATCAACTACGGTCAACTCTCCTCTTTTGCTTGGACTCGGGCATGTTTGCAGTCTAAACGTGTTTGTTTTGGATTGTTCAAACTCATTTTTTGCTTGAGTCCCTCATGTGCATCGAACCTGCACTATTTTTGAAGCTCGGGTTCTTCTTTTGCTGGATATTTTCCCTAATCTCTAAGAATTTTGTGGTTTTTTGGACTCGCAGGCTCGTTTTGTGGACGTTTTTACTTTGTTTTTTGGACTCGCAGGTTTTTTGGACGTTTTGTACTATCTTCAGCTATAAGTTGAAGTCCCACCTAGTTCACCTTCTAATCATGTGTCATTCTCTACCTGGTTCTCATGCGCCCAAACCGTCATTCTCGCCTAGTTCTCATGCTCCTAACACTCGTTCACTTCACGGTTCTTGGGCTCCCCTACCTGCTATTTCATGCCTCTATCATCTTCCTTGCCAACCAGAGTATCTCTCTTTGCCTTGACCATTGTGCAGGAACCATCTCCACATGGACCACCTATTGCTTCCTCCAACCACCCTCTCGGCATTTCGGGACAATTCTTCTAAGCTCGTGCAGCTAACCGACTCCTCTCTCCCGCTCGGTGTTGGGCTCTCCACGTGGGCTTCCATTCTCAAGCGCTCGGTCAACACTTTCTCAGGTCATATCTACCCCTTTTAGAATTGATTATTGCTAAATCAATCTCACCTTTAATATTTTAAGGTGCAAAATCTTTATTTCATTGGCATTGTAAAAAAATTTTTTTTTTTTGCTTGTTTTATTCAACCTTCATTCGAGTGTCGAAGATGGAGGGTGAGGTTTGGGATTGGCGGGAGGCTAATCCCCTCGCAATACAAACAAACTCTATCTAAAATTGGATGACATTTCTAATGAGCATACATACGACACCCTTTGCATGCATTTACGGAACTTTTTAATCCGTTTGTAGGCTTATTAGCATTTTCCATCGATTGCAAGAATTGGTTATAGCAATAATTTTTGACTCGTTGATCAGTTTTGAGCACTTCTTTAGTCAAAGTTGCATGTTTTTTCACACTCTAGTTGATGGGATTATTAGTTTTATAAATGCACTATTTTTATAGAGTGCCACATTCTGGGGAGTGTCTTTGTATTGCTTAATTCAGGTCATTTTTTCTTGAGCTTTGTTCTATCCCTTTTATTGCGTGTGGACTTGTGAGCGCATTCGCCACAGTATTACAACAAAGGGATTATTTTGTGAAATGTGAGACACTATTTCTCACAAGGATTTCTCTTCCCCTTCTTGTTTTCTCTCATTCTTGTGCTTGCTTGCGGTGTCGAATCACGTTGTGCCCAACGAACCTTGATTGTTGTCTCCACTCTTGTGCGTTATTATGTTGATTGCAAGGTGAGTGATCAGAATGGTTCTTGGCACACAATCACATCTGATTGTAATCAACACACTAAACTATAAAGTTCCAAACTCGGGGGTGTGATATTTTTCTAGGGTGGTTGTTTCTTTTCTCTCTCCTTCCTTTTGCATCCTTTGGTTATATCTCTTCATTATAGATATCTCTAAAGTACCAATGCTCACACCTTTTAACTTATTTGAATGGAAATCTAAAATTATATTTTTTTGTGAAGTAAAGGGTTATACCATGTCCCCATGGGGTTATAGACCGAACTTAATGATGAACCGAAAAAACCAAGTGGTTCAACCGTTGTGATGAAGCCTTAGGTATTCTCTATATGCCTCGTATCTCCGGACTTGCTCTTCCACATTGAAACTTCCTCAACACACGATAAAATGTGGAAAATGCTCGACGATGTGTTTGGGAAGAAAGATGAAATGAGATCACATGAGTTAGTCAACAAACTACTAGGGTTAAATCCTAGTGACTTTGAAAACCTGCAAGCCTTCTTCTCAAAGTTTGTCCACACTAGACTACTTCTAAAGGAATGTAAAGTGGAAAAGAAATACTCTCAATTGATCTTGTTGATTCTTTCTAAATTAGGTCCTGAATACTCTATCTTCGTTTTAACTTTCCACTCCATGAAAGCCACCTTGGGTAGTGCTTGGACCATGCCCTCCTTTGACAGTTTTTCGTCTCAACTCATTTGAGAACAAGACAAAATCATTCAAATGGGGACTCTAAAATCCAAGTCACATGCCCTTGTGGTGAATAAGGGTAAGAAAAATGAAAAGAAGAAAGAAACAAAGGACCAACCTAAGAAAGAAACCAAGACCATACAACCCCCAGTTAAGCCCAACACTAACACTTCGACTTCTGAGCCTCAAGCGAAGAAGGAAAATTATAAATGCTCCTATTGTAAAAATTCTCGCCATGACGAGCATCATTGTTTTCGGAAACAAATTGAGCACTTAACTTAGTTGCTTGAGAAGAATAAAGTAAGTGTTCCTGAATCCGTTAAACAAAATGCTCAGAAGGGTGAGTCTTCTAATGCAAAGGAGTCTAAAAATGAAAAGAAGAAAGGTAAGGCCCTCGTAGCTATATCACCTCCATAATCAACTTGGATTATCAATTCTGGTGCCTCACACCACATGGCTTCTTTGAGGTTGAATTCTCTAGCATTGAACCATGTGGCATGTCCCAAATCACATTGGGTGATGACACTCATGTGTCGGTTTCCAGTAGTGGATTGGTAGAGATAGAAGGTGGAACATTTAACCAAGTGTTGAGTGTTCCCAATCTCTATACTAATCTCCTATCAGTTTACCAAATCACCCACCTTGGTGAAGGAATGTGAGTGGAATTTGGTCCTAACTCGATGATCATTCATGAGATTAACTATGACTACACTGTGGCTGAGGGAAAGGTGGATCACCATTCATAGTTGTATACCTTCTCCCACTTCTCTTCTGATTTGATGCCCAATGCCTTTCTTACTCATGTGAATGAGGTTAGCAAGCTATGGCATGAGCATTTTGGGCATCTAAATTATCGTTACCTTGAACAATTGAGCCAAAATGATATGGTCAATGGGTTACCCCGAGTTAAGTTTTCTAAAGGTCTTTGTGAGGGTTGCACCTTGGAAAGCACCCTAAAAAAAATTGATAAGGGAAAATCCTGGAGAGCTACTCGTCCCTTGGATCTTGTTCATAGTGATGTTTTTGGCCCCTTTCCATCTCCTTCTTTCACTAGAGCTCTATACATACTAACCTTCATTGATGACTTTTCATGTTATACTTGGGTATATTTTCTTAAGCTTGAGTCTGAAGTCTTTAAGCATTTTAAAAACTTTAAGGCTCTTTCTGAGAAACAAGCGAAACGGTCTATCAAGGTTCTTCAAACCGAAAATGGAGGTGAGTATGTGAGTAATATGTTTGAGGATTTATACACTTCTGAGGGGATTGCTTTGCAACATACAACCCTTCCCAAAATGGAGTTGCAGAAAGAAAGAACCAAACTTTAAAGGAGATGGCCACTTATATGGTTCACTCGAAGTCCCTTCCTCCATAGTATTGGGCTGAAGCAGTGAATTGTGCTTGTTACATTCAGATTCGTGTTCCACATAAGGAAGTAAGAGGGATGAAACCCTTTGAAGCCTGGTTTAGACACAAGCCTGATGTTGAGAACTTTTGAGTCTTTGGATCCAAGGCTATGGCTTGGATTCCCAAGAAGAAATGCAAGGCGTTGGATCCACAATCCAAACCTTGTATCTTTGTCGGGTATCCTGATGGCGTGAAGGGATATCGATTGTTGAACCCTACTACCCATGAGCTCTATATTAAGAGGAGTGTGAAGTTTGATGAGTCATCCTTGAATTTGACTTCTAGTGAGGTTCTTTTGCCCACTAGTTCAGATTCGACTCGTCGATGATGATGTTATTGATCGAGTTCTTCCTCTCCCTACTCCTCTTGATCCTCAAATTTCGAGTCTTCCGATTCGACAGCAAGAGTGATGATGAGGACTATGTCCCTTCTCACTCAAATTAAGAATCTTCTAACTCTAAGCTTGAACCTTTGGGACCTCTTTGGGCCGAGGAAAATGTTACAGTCTTTGGAGATTTAGTTGGAGATCCTTCAAATGAGAGACATACGTGCTCAAGTTTCATTGAACCCCACTCCTTCTTCACCTCTGCTTTTGATCCACCATCTTTCCAGGAAGCTTTTGGGATTCCTGAGTGGGATTATGCTATGGATGAGGAGTATTCCTCACTCATAAAGAATGACACTTGGGATCTTACCCCTCTTCCGAAAGGAAGAAAATTCATTCGGTGTAGGTGGATATATCGAACAAAGTATTAAGCCAATGGAGAATTCGAGAAGTATAAAGCGTGACTTATAGCTAAGGGTTTATCCCAGGTAGTTAGGGTTGATTACTCGGAAACCTTTGCTCTGGTTACGAAGATGATTTCCATTCGACTGACCCTTGCCATCGCTACTACTACAGATGGGAAGTCCACCGGATGGACGTTAAGAGTGCCAACTTCCTTCATGGGGACCTAGAGGAAGAGATCTATATAGAACAACATCCGGTTATGTCCATGATCCATCACTCGTTTGTAAGTTAAAAAAGTCTCTACGGCCTTAAACAAGCCCCTCGGGCTTGGTATGCCGATATGGACTCATTTTTACTTGCATCGAGGTTCACTTGGTGTCACTCTAACCCAAATGTGTATATTACGTGGTAGGATGAATCCATATTTATTCTTTTTCTCTATGTTGATGACTTGTTGATCATGGGTAGCTCTTCCTCTATCATTGATTCTGTGAAGATCTCCTTGGCTAACAAGTTCTCCATGTCTGACTTAGGATTTCTTCATTACTTTCTTGGGATCCAGGTTTCAAAATTTGACTCAAGAATTATGATCTCACAGCCTAACTACTCTCTTGATTTTCTTGTTTGGTTTCACATGTCTGATTGCAAGTCCTCACCTACTCCTTTTATTTCTGGGGCCAAGTTGGTGTCTGATTGTTCTTCCCCCTTGGTTGACGGTACCCTTTATTGGAAGTTGGTGGGGAGCCTTATCTACCTTACTCACACTCAACCAGATCTTTCGTATGCTGTCAGAATCGTGTCCAAATTTATGCAGGAGCCTCATGATCTGCAGTTGAAAGCAGCAAAGTGGATCCTTCACTATGTTTTTGGCACTCACATAGATGGTATTCATTACTTAGGAGGGACTGAGATTAACTTGGTTAGATTTACAGACTCAGTTTGGGCTGGTGATCTAGATCATTGGAAGTCTACCTCCGGCTACAATTTCACTCTTGGTTTAGGTCATGTCAGTTGGTCCAACAAGAAGTAGAACACCATTGCCATATCATTGACTGAAGTAGAATACATAGGAGTAATTAACGCCGCCACGTGAAGCTATTTGGTTACAGTGGTATCTTGATAGATTTTGGCATCCACTTTGGTAGCCTACCATCATCTACTCGACAACATGAGCACTATCTCAATTTTTAGAAATCTAGTTCAGCATCAACGAACGGAGCACATTGAGATTCACATACACTTCATACGGGAGCTGATACATGAAAACATCATTGACATACAGTATGTTCAGACAACTGATCAAGTTGTAGACATATTCACCAAGACCTTCACCGAGGTGAAGTTTCTTCACTTGTGGTCTCTTCTTGGGGTGAGGTCTACTGCAGCCACCCATATTTTTTGAGCTATATAGTCCTCCTTCTTCTCCTCTTCTTCTTTCCAGAAAGATTTTTTTTTACATGGGCACCTTATCAGGCCTTTAGTTGTCGGGTACCCATTGACACATCTTTCTTAGTTGTCTAGGGGAGTCTTATTTTCTGTTCTGGCTCACCATGACCTCTTCCTCAGCTTTGATGAAGGGGGGTGTTAGTGTGTGTGACATGCCTAGTCATCATCCACATCACCTGGTGAGTCATCTCACCTTGCGAGATTCATAGGTCTTAGGAAGTCAAATGACAAGTGTTAGATTCTGTCATAGAATCTGTCATTGTCATTTGCGTCAATGTGTCATAGGAGTTACATTCCTTATTTGGAATTTTAACTCCTCCTTTAGTGGCGTCATATGCATCAGTCACGTCATATGTGTCAGTGGCATCATTAATATTCTATCCTTTTTTAGGCATTGGGGTTACACAACACCCCTATTTGTACTTCCTTTTTTCGATCTATGAGAATGAGCAGACTTGTTTTCTTACTTGCAGTTTTCATTCCATTGATTCAAATATTTCTTATTGCATTGGAGCTTGACGTTACCATCGGAGTGCAACTATGTTGTGGTGAATTTTTTTCGACATCCGTTCTCATTTTTCCCTCTTTCAAAACCAAGAAGAAATTCAACAACATGTAGCTAATAAGGAAGCACCACCAAATGAGATAACACTTGTGAATTGGCAAGTTGAGGATTTTTTTGGAATAAATAAGTCCCCTTCTCAAAGTGTGGCATCCAACATGAGGTCTAATAATAGGAATATAGAGGAAGGGAAGTAATATAATCCAAGTAATTCTCAGCCTTCTATCACACTTCGAGGTATAAGAAATCCAAGTGCAGCCCCAAACGTTCAAAATCAACCCAAACTACCGTCTAAGCCAACTCGGTACATGTTACAACAAAGCAAACATGTAAGAGAAATTCATGCCAAGTAAAGGGCAGTAGAAGGAGAATCAATATCCTTTTAACATTATTGATCAAATGAAGAATACCAATGTAAGAATTTCTATGTGGGAATCATTGAAAATTTCGGGCCAATGGGATTTGTTACAAGCAGCCATGGAGAATTGGTCAACATCAAATGAGTTGTCCAGGAATCAAGAGAAGGTGCTCACTAATGCAGCTCCAAAGAGGGAGTTCATGGAGGTCAGCAAGGTAAAAGCATGAAGCCTCCTCCATTCTATATATATTTGGTTATTGGGAACAATCTTGTACACAACTGCATGATTGACTCGGGGCTAGTGATTCGAAGAACGCCAAAATAGATTGTAGATCAGTTGGTCCTAAAATACGACTGGTTTCCAAAGGAGTGGTATAGTTAGATGGGAAAACAAAGTGGGACCTGGTAGGATCATAAAAGGTTTAAACCTTACATTGCATGTATGTCCTAATGTCATAGTTCAGTAGGATATATTAGGAATTGACTTGCCACCACTCTTTGTAGTGTGCTTTTCAAGAGACTTCACCGCCAACATTGGAGGCTACTTATTATATGGTTGGTCACATATGATCTTTAGAACAAGGTATGGAGCTAAGGATACAATCCGGTTTGAACCTATTGCGAATTTCCATATTGAGCTTCATGTACTAAGCCCAATCAATGTAAATTTCTTAGCCTTTGATCAAGATTATTTCCCAAACACTCAGGAAGCAGATACCAAAGTTATGGGCATCTCAAATTTGACTCTTGATGAATGGGAAAACAAAATTCATGAATATGATCCATACAAGGAAACAAAGGAGGCTGATTTGGTAGTTTATTGTTTGCATGAGGAAAACACACTCCTTCCTAGCCTTACCAAACCGGATGATAAGGGTGATAATGAAGTATGACAACTATTTTTTGATGGTTCAAGGAGCAAGAAAGGAACTAGAGGAGGAGAAATGCTTTTTTCACCACAAGGTATGAAGTACTACTCAGATTTTCATTTTCATTTTACTTGTTCAAAAAATACCATTAAGTATGAAGCTTTGATACATGGATTGAATTGGTTAAGAAAGAGGGTATATAAAACTTGCAAGTGATTTGGGATAGTGAGTTAATTTTCAACCACGTTAGGAGAAAATATGCTGCTAATAATGATCTACTCAAATCCTAGAAGCATTAGGTATTGGATCAAATTGATGATTTTGAAGCATTCAATATTCAAGCCATACCAAGGAAGAAGAATGAGGCTACGAATAGGCTTGTTGTAATTGGAGAAACATTTGACGTTGTGAAAAATATTAAAATAGATAAAGTGCAGCCACATATTGGTGTAATTGTGAGGCTCAGCTGTGTCGAACAATAACACAAGCTGGAAGGTATTTGGGAATGATCAATAGATCATTAACTTCTTGCATGAGGAGGTCGAGTTCTTGGTTAGAAATCAGGATAAATTTAAGAAACAATATGGTGATCAAGTGGTTCAACTAAGGAAAAATAAGCTACCAAAGGGTTTAGTGACTCTAGAGTCCATCTTCAACCCCAATGATCAGTTTCAGATGGAAAGAGAACATTCAAGTCAAAGGTGAGGATTTAGATCCAATTTTGTTTGGAGAAGGAAAAACACTTCAAATTGGAAAGGTAAGCACTGAAAAAGAAAAATATGAATTTATACAACTTTGCCAAGAATTTCTAGATGTGTTTTCTTGGAGCTATGAATATTTGAAAGGATTTAATCTTAGGTGATACACACATGATTGAACTAGATTTGGGAGATAAACCCATCCGAAAAAGAAAAGGTCGGTCAATCCTCATATCGAGCCTCGATTAAAAGAGAACTAAAAATATTTTCCATTCCTTCACACCTCTTTTGGTGATCTTAGGAATCAAAAAAACACACGCAAACTCTCTTTCTTGATATCATTATCTGTGGTGTGAAATTACTAACTCCTTACATGTAGGGCCTAACACTTGTCAAAGAAATGAGTTACAATAACAACCCTTCTAAATACGTTTTTTCATACAAGTTGTCAAAAGGTGTGCTACTTAAAACCACATTAAGCTAAGCAAGATAAAAAAACACACCACTTCACATCACATTGTATTGTAGGTTTTGGAAAAGGGTATGTCCTTATCCGCTCAACTAGAACATAACCCCTTTGGCATAATGCCTTAAGCTATAACAATGGGGGTGGTTCTAGGAACCCTAAAGTAATCCACCGCTGAGTAACCTCATGGATGAAACAGGAAGCGCTCCACTTACCCACTTGACTAGATTTTACATTGCAAGTTAGAGTCAAATTTTTCGTATCGTGACCCCAATGAGAATACGCATGAATGCATTTATTGCTCATCATATTTGAAGGGGGTAAAGTAAAGCCGAGATACTCCCAAATTAGTCAGTGTAACTATTTGGGTAAATTGAGCTTGCATTTAGACAAATTGTTGACACCTAGTTAAGTGATCTTATTAGGAAATCCATTTTGTCTTGGAGCCCACTTTACTAGTCCATATCACATCTTGTCGAGCCATCATGAAGTGACGACTTACTTGGAGTTTGAACCTTGTTTTTGAACAAGGAAAAGAGTCCAATTAAGTTATATCTAAGTGTCTTTCATCATGAAATTAAACGACATGTCACCTATCCTAGTTTCTTTCTCTCTTTCGGACGAGGCGAAGCTCTGCCCAAGTAGCGCTTAATTTATTTTCAATTCTTGATCTATACCCTTGTGTTCTTGCTGCCCATTTGGGGTGAGAAGGAAGCATACCCCACGAGTCTTATCAAGGATAGTATTAGCCACTTTTTTTTCTATTTATGCCCATCCATGTTTGCGGATGGGTTGTTAAATGTTTAAAGTGTGCAAGTACATTTTCACATCTTTGATAGTCCTTTGATCTTGATTTCAAGATCGTATTCATTACTACCATTTCGGTTCATCATTATTTTCCCTTAAGTTGTTATTTTTTCTAGCATTATATCCATACAATTTCGGTACTTACATCATGTTTTCAATTTTATGAGAACTTGGTATGAGTCCCTTTATTGTATGGTTATGCTACTTATACAACTAAGAACTTCTTGTTATACTTATACTTTTTTGAGAGTGTGTCGATATTGCCTTTTGTATACTGTGATGACATCATCTTGATACTAACACCTTTCTTTCTAGGTTGACATGTCAAGATAGTTTTGTTACACTATCCACATTCACAACTTCCATTTTTCAAAAAAATTAGGTGTCATCGGCATTTAAATTGGTCTTAGTATATCTCATGGAGATATCGCGTCGATACCACTCTAGTATTTAGGCCTTGTTAGTATTCTAACTCGACCTATGTATTAATATGGTATTGTAACTATCTTCCTTGAGCCCTTCATTGGAATCAAAGTTTAGGGTATAGTCTTTCTAAATGATAGCTTGAGTGATTGTTTGATTTAATGTTCATATGATTGTTCTTTGAACGATAAACAACTACATAACATTACATCTAGAACACACTAGGATATTTTTTGGTCGTCAAATGACTTACACAACATACGCCTAGGTTTCTTATAAATTTGAAGATATTTAGACAAAACCTAGTATAACTTTGACTAGTAATTCCTAGAATCACGAAAATGGCATCTAAACCAAACGAGCATGACTTAGAAGAAAATCCTTTCACATCCTTCCCATTTAGCGGTAATAACTTAGCACCTATTTTTTCAGAAGTCAAAGACATGGAACCATTGATCGATCATAGCAGAGAAGAATATGATTCTTTTGAGGAACAACATAAGTTAGACCTAGGTCGATTTGATGAGCTCCTTTATTATAACAGAGATCAAGTACTCACAAGATTCCTAGAGTTAGGGGCTAAGCTTCCATAAGAACGTGACGTGGAGACTAAGATTGTTAATCAAAAATGGAAGAGTGACCATCCCTCTTAGACATGGATAACATCCCAAAAACCTTGAAGAAGACCCATCAAAACCATATGGTGATTCACAAATTCCTTATTATAAGGCTTCACGTAAAGTAAAAATTGAGCATGAGCTCAAAGGCTCACCACCTCCTAAATTTGATGAGGAAGATGATCCCTTAGTTGAAGAAGAGATCCTTCAAAAAAAATTTTGAAACTAAGGCAAAAATTATCAAACTTAGGTTCTTTGAGTAGAAATGTGCATAATGAAAAACTCAAAAAAAAAATCTTGTGAGTTTCACTTTGATCCGTATGATGACACAAATTTTAAATTTGCTAAGGTAAATAGACCAATATCGCCTACAAAAGAGAAACTCATTCAACAAGAGTTACAATCAATGAAGAACACACTTACTATGCTACAAGAAGGAAACATAGGACACAATAGGAAGTACTTATATGAATAACTATTCCCTTACCCCTTCGATAAGGACATGTTGCAAAAACCATTTCCAAATCATTTTGTCATTCCTAAGTTCGATAAATATAAAAGGTGATCCTCGTGATCACATCAAGGAATTTTACATGTCAAGAGGTCACGTACAGTGATAATTTATTGATATGGCTATTCACTCATAGCTTAGGAGCATTGACATTAGAATGGTTCTTTAGTATACCCAAGGGATCCATTACAACATGGCCCACACTAGCCGAAAAAAATTGTGTGACATTATTCCTTCAATATGGAGAATGATATCACAATGAACGACCTTTACAATGCAAAACAAAAGCCCAACGAGACCTTTGCAAGCTTCTTACAATGATGGCATGGGTTGGCAAGCCATTTCCCATGTGCCTTACCAGAAAAATAGCTAGTAAACATATTTTTCCCTCACCTAAACTCAGAGATAGCCTTTCATTTACAAATGCACTTCGGCTCTAACATCGAAGAAGTTATAGAGAAGGGTATTCAAATAAAAAAGGCTCTCATCATGAAGGGTACACTTAAACCGGTCATCAAGGACAAACATGAATCAAAACCCTCAGATAAACCAAAATTCATCAACAAAAATGAACATGTCATTGGGAACATGACATTACGGACTCCGAAAGAGTCCAAACTGTACAAACTGGTCTACTTTTGAAGCTCTCACAAGGACCTCATCCAAAGGCACCCACAAAATGTACATTTACACCACTAACGGAATCACTATATGCCATACTTAAACAATTAGATGAAGTAAACATGGTGCAATACCCAATTGCGACATTACCATATTCAAAAATGCTCTAAAACCTAGTTGGTTAAAAGAGCATGAGTACTGTGATTTCCATCGTGTTAAAGGACATAAAATAGATAGGTGCTTGAGACTACGACATTATATACAAGGCCTCATCGAAGAGGGAAAAGCTGCCATAGACTTACCCTCTAACTTAGGTCAAGGTCCAAATGAGAAAATGGGTATCTTCAAAGAGCACTTTCCTTACCATGCAAATAATAAGAACAGGAAGTCGGATCACGGAAAAACTTCCAATGAATATAGGATTGTTGTTTATGCTTATCCAAATAATGATAGTCCCTTTAATTCCCTTATAGGATGTATCTGTTCATCTAATGAACAGTTCAATATTATTAGGATCTTAGAAAAAAATATATAGTAGGGATGTGACGCACTTGTTTGATCATACCAAATCCCCTACCTATCCCTCAGGAAGGTCAATACAATCTAATAGAATATTTAGAAAAGACACCTGTTATCATATTGATTTTAGATCTCCTCAAAATCTTTATTGCTCATAAAAACATATTGTATAAAACATTTGCAAAGTTTTGGAGTCTCCATAGATGTAGATCCCACACATCTTCAAGTGATGATTGCACACCTTGATTCCAATGATAATATCACTTTTGATCACACTGCAATCCCGCGTAATGACCTAGAGCACAACTTACCCCTATACCTAGAAGTAGTTGCTACCCATCGTAAGATCAAGAGAGTACTTGTGGATGGTGGATCTGGTCTAAATATTTGCACTTTAAATCTGGTTAAGTATCTAGGCCATTCAGAAATGGATCTAGGGGCTAAAACTATTACAACCACAACCTATGATAATGAGGAGTAAGAGTCAGCAGAGTACTATAGTATTCTCATTGGAAGTAGGGTCGACTTGTCATAATATAATGTTCCATGTCCTTGACTTGGATCTTCCGTAGAACATGCTCTTAGGATGCCCATGAATTCATGCCATGCAGGCCATTCCTTCAACTTTCCATCAGTGTATCAAGATGTGCCATGAAGGATAGATAGTCACCATTCAGGGTGATCCAATTGTAGAGCATTACATAGTTTTTCTTGTGTAACTTATGAATGCCCTTCTGTAGATATTGTTATATCCTTATAAACAAAAGCTATCAAGGAACGTGTGGATCCAAATTCACTCACTCCTTGTAATCAAAAATTTCTTTTGTTGGTTAACCCTTTCACATCATGGGAGGTAACGTCTGTAAAGTATGGCCCAGGTGAGAAATTCACTCTTCAACAGGCCTTGTTAATATCATATCTATCAGTGTTACCCAGGACATGTGGTAAACCTTACTTTCAATTCAATATAACTCAGGATAAATTCCATAAACCACTAGAGAAGTTCATCCCTAGTGGTCTCCTATCTGAGGAAAAGATGTTAGAAGATCCCATCAGAAGGGTACCTAAAGGTACCATGGCATCATGTCATTAAGCTCTGTAGTATATCAAAGGCCATGATATGATGTATGTCATGGGTTACAATGGGGTTGGATGTGGTATAAATGTACAAGAATGGTTAGAACACATTCCTATCCCTCATTTCAAATCTGACAGACATGGTCTTGGAATAATAACTCATGACAATCCCCCTTTGAGATTGATGCCACCTCTTCCGAACATGAGGACGACTCATCTCATTCAGATAGTGACGTAGATTCCCAATATAGCCTTTACGAGGATCTTTCCTCCACTAACCTATTCCCTGATTCAACTATTTTCACCTTATCCAGATCCAATCCTCAAACCAATTGCCAAGTAACCCTTGTATATCCTAAACTTGTAGATTGGGATCAACAATATCACATGCCAATCGATTTCTTTGAGAATGACGAGGCATTCACATAATTCATGGGACTTAGGGATTCTATTTTGACTAGGGATCACAAGAAAGGATTTTCAATTCAACTGGATGCTTACACATACTTTGGAGAAGAGGTAGATATGTGTGGATGATTGAATAGGAAGGTCATAAGCAAGAGTAAGAATGCTTCAGAGAAGCCTTGTGGAAAGAAAAATGCAAGTCTCATAGTAATAAACGTTTTGAAGCATTAGTAGATAAACAAAATGAAGAACATATAGAATAAATGGTATATCCATTCAAAAATTATGATGAGCCTTCTAAGGAGGTTGATCTCACTCTTCCCCTGATCCTACATGGATGGAAGATGCTTCTAAAATGATAAAATCTGGGAGCTTCACTCTCAGCTCAAGAACATAACATTTTTGTGGAACTATTAAGATAATACACATATATATTTACATGGTCATATGCAAATATGCTTGGTTTGGACCTAGACTTGGTTGTGCACAACCTCATTGTGCACCCAGATGCCAAACCCATCAAGCAAAAATTAAGAAAGATGCACCCCAAAGTTGCACTACTTGTCAAAGAAGAACTATAAAAATTATTAGTTGTTGAGTTCATTAAACCCATTAACTATTCAGATTGGATATCAACATAGTCCTAGTTTAGAAGAAGTTGGTTGGCATAAGGATCTGCACTGATTCCACAACATCAATAAATAATGTCCCAAAGATGACTTCCCCTTACCTAATATTAATATGATTATTGATTCTACCGCTGGTTATGAAATGTTGTCCTTAATGGATGGTTTTTCAGCTTATAACCATATCCAAATTGTAGAGGAAGATAAGTGTAAGACAAATTTCATCACCCCTTGGGGGACATTTTGTTACAAGGTCATGCCTTTTAGACTCAAGAATGTTGAGGCCACCTATCAATGCGTAATGACATTCATCTTCCATGACATGATGAATGACATCATGGAGGATTATGTTGATGGTATCTTAGCAAAATCCAAAAGCAAAGGAGAACACCCTGAAGTGTTGAGACGTATTTTTCAATGTCTTTGAGATTACAAAGTATGTTTGAATCCTAAGAAGTGTGTCTTTGGCGTTTTGTTAGGAAGCTCCCAGGTTTCATCGTTTCACAAAGAGGAATAGAGGTAGATCTTGCAAAGGTTACAGCTATCATAAAAATTCCTCCACCAACAAATCTTAAACAACTAAGAATTTTACAAGGAAATATATAGGAAATCCATCATTTTATTTCACATCTCATAGATAAGTGCCACCCATTTACACATCTCCTCAATAAGGATGTTTCATTCAACCAGGGACTAGACTGTCAAAATACATTTTCACTGCTTAAATAGTAACTTGTCAACGTGCCCGTACTCATGCTTCCTACCCCAGGTGAACCTCAGCTATTATACATTTCAGCTACCCAATTTTCTATTGGTGCACTACTTTCCCAATATGCCTTGACCATAGAGAAAGGGAAATTTATTACCTTAGTCGCACCTTGATTTCTTATGAATTGAATTACCCACAGATTGAAAAGGATTTCCTAGAATTTTTCTTTACCTTTCAAAAACCATGTCACTATCTCCTCAATAATAAGACCAAGCTAATATCCAAAGTTGACCCTCTCAAATACCTTTTATCCAAACCCACCCTTACGAAATGAATGGATAATTGGATCATTCTCCTAAGTGAATTTGATATTCAGTTTGTTAACCATAAGTCATTAAAAAGATAGGTATTGGCTAATCAGTTGGCAGAATCTCCTCTACCATGGATGGAACCTTTGCATTTAGATTTTTAGATGCATCCATGATGTATGTTAAAGATTCTATGGAGTGGCAAGTCCATTTTGATGGATATTTCACCTTCCATGGATCGGGAGCAGAGTCGTACTCATCACTCCCACAGGAGAGGTTATTCCAAGAGCATTTTGTTTGGGATTCTCGTGTACCAATAACATTATTCAGAATATGAGGCACTCGTCAGCCTCAAGTTGGCTATCACTTGGAATATCAGACAACTATGAGTCATTGGGGACTCCCAACTTATTATTAAAAAATCTAATGATGAGTATAAGGTTAAAGATGAAAAGCTTATTCCATACAAGAAAATGGTTGAAACCTTGAAGGAATATTTTCTACAAATTATCTTTGAAAAAAACCAAGGTCACACAACAAGGTCAGTAAATTTATGGCTACAATTGGGTCTCTCTTACGCATTCGCCTCAGGCAAGTAAAATTCCCTTCTTTGTAGAGGATTTATGAGTACCCGCATATGACATGTGGGAATATTATTTGGCATGTGAATTTGTTGGTACCTTATCCCCTTGGTATGACCCTATATTTAGATACCTACAAGATGGCACATTTCCCCCAAACATTACCCATACTGAGAAGAAATCCCTTATCCAACACATAGCCTAGTTACACCCTCCTAAGAGGCACCCTTTATCATCGTGGCTACGATGGGAATCTGCTTCGTTGTTTTAATGTTACTGAATCAGTCCACGATATTAAGGAAGTGCATAGAGGTATTTGTGGAGATCACACTAGTGGCATGGTCTTTGCTAAGAAGCTCTTAAGGGTGGGTTATTATTGGCCCACCATGGAAGAAGACTATTGTAATTTTGTAAATAAGTGTGAGCTATGCCAAAAATATGGAAACTTGATACATGCGCCAACACAGGCTTTACAACCCATTGCAACACCTTGGCCATTTTCTAAATGGGGCCTAGATCTCATAGGGAAGCTCCATCCTTCTTCTTCAGATGGCCATACCCACATTATCAATACCATCAAGTATTTTACTAAATGGGTAGAGGTTGTGCCTCTTACTTATGTCACTAGTGTGCAAATATCAAAATTTATCATGAATCACCTTATTTTCCACTATGGAATTCCTTCCGCCATTGTCACTAATAATGGTAAATCCTTCAAGAATAAAATAGTTAAGACATTGTGCCAATGCTTCCATATTCATCTCAAGTGGTCTACCCCTTATTATCCCCAAGGTAATGGGAAAGCTAAGGCCACCAATAAAACTCTTGTATGGATCATGGAGAAAATGGTAAGTAAGATGGGCCGTAATTGGCACTTACAGATACATCCCACCCTTTGGGCCTATCAAACTTCCATCCGCACTCCTACTGGTGCAACCCCATATTCACTAGTCTATGGCCATTGAAGCCATCATACCCTTGGAAGTGGAGCTTCCCTCCCTGAGAATATCTCTCTGGGACTATCTTGATAAGGATGAAGACTATAGAGTTTCTCGGCTAGCAGAGCTAGAACTATTGGATGAAAAGCATATGAGAGTGTTTAATCACCTAAAGGTTTACCAGAAAAGAGTATCAAGAGGATATAATAAATGGATCATTCATCGTGAATTCGATGTAGGAGATCTTGTTCTAAAATAAAATTAGAAGAACATTGTTAAGGACAGAGAAAAGAAAGGTAAATTTGAGGCTAACTGGTTAGGGCCTTATGTGGTGGTTGCTAAATATGGATCAGGAGATTATAAACTGGCATACTCAAATGGTGAAGAGCTTTTGGAAATTATGAATGTCATGCATCTCAAGCGGTTCTATGCTTAAGCATGATGCAGATATCAGAAAATACCTAAAACTTTATTTTAACATAACAATACATGAGAATCTAGTTCTCTTAACATAAATAAATTCTAACAATATTAAATGAATCACACACACGTTGTTTCACCATCTTACTTGCATTCTGAAAAAACATGTGAGCATGAAATCAATGATAAATCGTTGACATGACATCCACCGAGATCTAGTATAATTAATGTTTTTAGTTTCCCATTTATATATAATGATAATTTGAATTTGAATTTGAAAGAAAAGGTTTAGAGACATGTATTCATTTCATTTCATTTCACTTCATTTCGTAACCAAGGAGAGAGAAAGAGAAAGGAAGGAGAGAGAAACACTATTTTCCCAAAAGTCAAATTTCACAAAACAAGCCACAAGATAGAGTTCCAAAAAGTTATTTACAAGTTTCAACAACTTTCCATGGTGGTTAGGTAACCTGATGGGAGGTCCTACAACTTTCCTTTTAACATTTTCCTGCTAATTGCAAAAAGTTCAATCTAGGCCTCAAGGCTAAGAAACCACTTCCGAAAGTTGTCTTCCAATGGAATAACACACCACGTGTAAGTTTATATGTGTCCTCCTATACACAAAGAGTTTACATGAACTGATAGAATTCAAAACTGGCGAATGGTTTTTAAATGGTGACAAGTTTTCTGAACCCACCGGTCATAATTGGTCTAGTTTGACCTAGTCAAACTGCGATTGGAGGCCTACAAAATGTCTTTTCCAAACTATCAAGAGTAGTTGCTTTCCTTAAATTGAAGGTTCTAGGAAATTTTCTACTAAAAATAATAGGGGTTTGCAAAGGTGGATAAGAATTTTTTTGCTCAGGGTTAAAATGGTGGGTTAAAATGAAATCCAACTTTTCAGTTTTAAAAGCTCACTAAGAGTGCTAATGGAGTGACATAGCTCCTAGAGAAGCAGTGAAAAGAGTGAAAATAGTCTCACGAGGTCAAGCTAATGTTTGATGTGACTCTATACATAACAAGGACCACATACGATGTTCGATAACTCTTTTACAAGGCTCAAACTATTGTTTTGTAAGCCTTTGGAATGTGCGCTTTTATAACTTTGCAAGGTAGGCAAAAATTTTGTTTGATTTGATGACTTCACCTAACTCTCACCTATACCGGAAGATACGAGTACTTAATTTGGATACTCTAGTATCATCGTATAAGGTTATGGTAGTGACCACATTTAATGTTTAAATTGAAAACATTAGTTTCATCAATCAATAGGTGAAGTTTTATTTCTTTACACTATTTAAATTTGGTTACATAACCATTTGTATGATTATCTAGTGGTGTAACATTTCTATTATATTACAAATGAAGAACCCAAACTATGAGAATTATGAAACAAAAGGTAAGGGTGACCATGCTTGACAATGATGTGTAAAGTAAGTAGGGTATGTGAGGGCTCCAGGTGGTCCATAGTCACAACCAAGCAAAATCATGCAATAGAAGAAGATTTCCTGAAGCGGTTCATGAGCATTTTTGTAGCCAAAGTGACTCAATGCACATGCTCCTCAATGACCAACTAACACACTCACAACACGTCGATGGAAATTTTTTTATTTTCCTGCATTTTCATATTTTAGCTCAAGAAGCCACTTGGAAGTAATCTCTACTAGCTCTAATGTGCCATGAACTTTGCAAGCCTTGAGAAGGGCTCCCCACACACTTGAACTATGTTTTATTGTAATATTCTTAATTAAATTTTGAGCTTTGTGTAGTTTCCCAGCTTAATCGAGAAGGTTCACCATGTAGAAGGAATTCCAATAAATGTTATGAAATCTTGGTTAAATACCACAATATTGCATTTGATAAAAATAATTCTAGTGCACCTTCACTCTTCCCATGCATACCAAAACATGAAATAATTACACTCAGTGACATTACATTTTTATGGATGATTTTTTGAACACTAAGCCAAGCAATATTTTTGCCACCACATTTCACATACATACCTACTAGAGCACTTGTAATTACAACATCTAACAAAAACATGCCCTTTTCTTCATTATGTTGTGATGGATGTCCATTCCCTATTCCAAATATTCCATTTTGGCATAGGGTGAAGGATGTTGGTAACTGTTAAGAAGCCTTTCTTTGCATTGCCTCATAGGTTCCACAACCTTTCTAACAAACCCATTTTATACATATTATGCCATCATTCCAGTCCATCAGGACACTCTCTAGGCATTTAGTCAGACTTTTCACATGTCTAGTTCATGCTTCCACACTGTGCAGGCACATCTGTTAGGGCACTTACAATTAAAAATCTGGAAAACCATTATGTTTGATGGATATAACTACCCTTCTCTAGAGCTCCCATTCAAGTGCACGCTAGGAGGATGTTGGTAGAAGAGATGGAACCTAGATTTACACTTGCCAATCGCATTTCTTGAAAGTTTCTAATCCTTTTCAACAAAACCATCTCGAGCATATCCTATGGTCAAAGCATTTCATGAAAATAAAACCTTTTTTGAGGTGCTCTGCCAAGAATTTCACGTGCCCAGTGAAAGGTTCCTCATTTTACATGCACATCAACTAGAGCATTTTCAACTACAATATAAGAAAAATTCCTCTATCTTTTATGCTTGTTGGACATCCATACCTGTTATGGAGCTCACAGTTTGGAACAGAAATGGAGTATGTAAAAAGTGTGAAACAATCAGGTTGGAGACTTGTTTTTGTATTGAGGACTAGTGACTATCACATTCTTTCATTGGTCAAACAATATCACACCCTACCCTCAGCTGCAGTATCCATTACTGCTAAATTTGGAACATGGAGTTGGGTTTCATCCTGGTTAACATTTTGGGACTCCAATTAAGTATTGAAATTATTATGCAAGGGAAATGACAGGTCTGAATTCCCTTCATGAGGCCCACGTGCCTTTCCAGAAAGGCCAATGCCTTCAATCGGTCACACGCCACCGAACTGAAACTTATCTTTATTTTTTTAATTATTAATATTAATTTTTTTTTGTCGGTCACTACATTTCCCTCCCCTTTTAATGGCATCATCCTCGATGTGACACAACACCAAATCTTAAAGGATGACAAGGCAAGAATGTCAATAATGACACATGTCATTTAATAAAACAACTTGTCGATACGACGTGACCACAAGGAAGCAAACTAATTTTGAACTACCTTAATTTTAATGTTCTATGAAGATTGGAAATTCCCTTTTTCTTTATTACTTAGTTAGTCCTTTTCCTTAACATTATTTACTAACCTCAACTCTCAGTATTTCATTGATTAATATTTTAGTTTTCTTATGTTCATGGGTGCCCAACAGAACTTACATCACGATGTGACACAAGAACCAAAACACACCACTAATTGTCCATAAGACATATCTCTACATACTTCTATGACTATATCACATCACAAGAACTCAACCAAACCATGGAAGAACATACATGATCCACACACATAGTAATTCTCATATAAATGCCCCTAGCACAAATGTACTTGTATCATAGACATACTATAACACATGGAATTCCCAACATCTACACATACAATTGTTTCACACAACTCGAACCCATAATTATAGCTACACATAGTGTCAAGATGGGAAAAATATCACAAGACATAAACCAAACTCAAAAAATTACACATAAATCATAACACCAACTCCATACGCCTCCCAAAACATCACAAAACAACTCTATATACCTCCCAAACATCACAAAACAAATACATATACCTCCCAAGAATGAGAGGGAAACTCCATATACCTCCCAAAGCATCAATCACACCCACACAAATCTCTTATGCCTCCCTCAAGTCTCTTATGCCTCCCTCAAGTCTCTTATGCCTCCCTCAAGGAAAATAAAATAAGGCTAAATTTTCCTTTTTACTCCCCAAAAGAGGATGGTAACCATATGGCCCTAGGCGCATAGAGTCCAGACACCTCTAACCTAAGTGACATAATAAATCATGGTTCAACAACCCGTACTAGTTATCTGTAACTCCTTGGGGTGTACCCCTATACAATGAAGTGGGTCCATAGGTTCCACCACCCCATGGTGAATCCCATGACACTATTCCAACACATTGTGATATTAGAATGAGCATAACAATCCATTTCAAATGCCAAGTGGCAAAAATATCAAGCCTTGGGTTAGGCTATAAAATTTTTAAACTTGATACGCAAATTTAAGACTAAGAAAATCAAATGGCTAATTAGCCATGGTTAGTGCAAAAATCTGCATGTTAGTGCAACAACCAAATAAATGCCCAAAATATAAAAACATGTCAATCAAGAAAACTGTTGGTTCTAGCAAGAAAAGGGAAAGTGTTCAATTTATGAATAAAATACATATAGTGAAATAACAAATCACAATAACTATGTGGCCTTATACGGCCACCAAATGGGTACTCAATGAGTTGCTGGCACTCGGACATCAAGCCTCGGCTCATTAAATAACATATCAAATAATACAACTGTCATCATATCTATCTAAATCATCCCGCCACCACTTAAACAAGGCTCAACATAGTCATAACTACACTTAGGTTGAATCTATATGATAACCATATAGGGAGAGAGAAAGGAGTATGATTCACCATCTACTAAGCCTAAGGTGTCCGCGAAACACAATATGCATGACACCCATTGAGAAAGTGTCATACATACCAAACGAACAAAAGTTGGTTTTCAGCCTATGTAAGACTCCACTTCCTATCTCATACTTGGCTTGAGTGACTGGTCAATGTTACACATTCCTCACTCCAAACATACACTTTTATCGATTTCCCTTAGGTGTTGGTTAGTGTAGGGTTCACAACATAACACATAACTACATCACTAACACAATGGTGATTCACAAAAATTAACCATAACATCTTATGCATGGTATATATACAAGGTATAACACAATCATTACTTTCAGGTTATGATACATCACATTACCACATTCTGCACCCAAAGTGTAATCATTGTACAATAGGGATCATATGCTCACCATATGCCCCTAAATCATGACATGAACCATCACATATTACATGAATTATACATATGAGGAACACAATGTCTAACATTACAACATATAATCAATTGTAATTACAACATGGTGACACACACAATTCATCACAACATGGTGACAACATCATGATACAATCTAATTCACTATACACTAATTATGTCATGCAACACATCAACACACCTACATACCACAAAATAAGAAACTCCAACACTTTGCAATCCACAAAAACATTATTTTCACACACACCAAGGTGATACATCCCATGTAAAATCTTTGAATCCACAAAAAGGAAAGTGAATACTCTCATCACAAGCACATCAACATGATAAAAAATACGCACTAAGTGACATGCACCACATGTGCTTTCATAAGGTCACAATTACAATGTTGTTCACATTACAACATATATCACATTACTCTTCCAATATTCCACCACCCCCACCATGAAAAACCATCACAATTCCAATTTTTCCAGAGGTTCGAGAGCATGAACCTTTAACCTGATACCAAATGTAATGCCCACAATTTACACACACAAATACAATAGTAAAAATACCAGGATGATTTATTTTTTATTTACATTGCTCAGTACACGACACCATAAGGGCTCCAAGAAGAGAAACTCAACAACACACAAGACACTTACATAAGTCATAGACTCACATAGACCCACGAAAACACCATATACATTTCGATACCACACTTTCCCCAATGAACAAATGCTAGCAACGACCCAACCAAAAGAAAACGACTCAAGGGTTGGAAAACCCACAACACATCAATACCATGATTACATCTTAGTTATGATTAAAATTCCAATAACATTATTGTGCAAGGATATTTTTATCTTTTTTTTCACCTACATATTCTTTAATTCATTTCACATTCAACTTATAATTCAACCTTTTAAGTTGGATCTTTATCTCTTACGACAATCTCCATAACTTACATAATTATTTGGCATATTTCAAAATGCATACAAAGTTCATAATTCACTCATTCATATGTTAAGCTTATGTTTCTCAAATGTTTATTCAATGTTTAAATTTTACCCTTACTATAATATTGAATCTGACGTGATGTCAAGACAGAAATCTTAAGATTTGAGGCAGATTTAGATTCAAGATACATTTTTCCAAAACATTTTTTTAATCATGGTATCTTTATTTCCCTACCATAGTTAATATAGTTTGATAAATTGTTAAATCCATTCAACATTTCCAAGTCAAGAAATTTTATTTAGATTTATAAATATCTTTTTTTTCTCGAAGTTGATCTCACCAAGGAAATTCATATTCTTTTTAACACAAGGAAATGTCTAATTGAGTTATAAAGACTCCAAGAGTGACATTATTCCTAACCTCAAATCTCATTTCACTCTTGTATGCTTTACTCTTACATCGCATTATGGTCTCATTATTATCATTGTTTTATAACAAAATGTTATGGAAGTATTGTCTAACATCTTGCAAAAGTACATGATTGGAAGCATTATAAACTATACTTGACCCACAAGTGATTTGTTTTCAAGGTAAGATCCCATGTTTCTGCATTTCACGATTCCGCATGTGAAATTTATTTTATTCTTAATGACATAAAAGGGCATAAAAGGGATTATGGGACAAAATTTCAGCTCCTTGGGTTCTCTAATGTTAACATAATTCAAATTCAATTTCATTTGTAAGGAGTTACTTACCATTTTCTACCCACAAGTTAACCCCTTAATTAGCCAAGGTTTGGTTTACTTCCAAAAGCACCTAAGGATCTACACCCTAGCTATATATGAGTTTAAGGTGAGAGTAAATATTTGTGCTAAACAACCTTCATGAAAGACCAAAGTGACATGTTGTTAGTAACCAAGGTAACACATTTATCTGTGAGGAACTAAAAGGATAGTTAACTAGAGTTTAAGTCATAGCACAACTAATTCACTAGTTCCATTTGTGTCGTTTGGATCCCACAAGAAATTCATTTTGATCATGACGTTGATTTCTAGATCTAACTTCGTAAGACAAGGCATTCCACTAGGATCCTAAGGAAGTGTTAGTTCTACTTACTCCAGATAAAGTTTGACCATGTCGTTTCTAACCGTCGGGTTCACGACAATGTCTCTAACATATTGACCATGACGATAACACAACTAGGGGTCTTATTTACCTAAGCTAGGAGGTTCCATTGAGCACAAAATTTTAAGTTCATTTGTAGTTTTCAATTTATTTTTGGCTAAGAAAGATCATGCGAGAAGGATGACATCAATTTTAAAGATTGAAGTTTATCCTAAATTTTTGTTTTCCACACTAAAAGGATTCATGCATAAAAGGTAGTTATACCCGAGTTGTATACTAGGGTTGAGTGTTTCATTTAGATCTCTTTATTACATTTACAAGGTAAGGATACAACACACTAATTAATTAATCATCTATTTGAACACTGAAAATGCACTACAATATTTTAAATTCAAATTCATTTAACATACATATCCAACTTTTACAATACAAAATTTGAGGATCAAAATGACACTCATGTGTGGATGAACATCCCCTTAAACCCTAGAATCTAAAATATTATAGAACTTCAATTATAAACCTTTTCATACTAACAAAATGTCAAAAATTCCTCTGAGTTTCATTTACACACACACACACACACACACACACACACACACACACACACACACCCTCTTTTCCCATATGTAAATATGAATCAAAAGAACACCTTTAGTTACGTGCACATTTCCTAACGCACCCCTAAAACTATCATTTGATTCATATAGCCAAATTTCAATAAATAACTTTACTGTAACATAACAATACATGAAAATATCATTCTCTTAACATACATAAATTCTAACAATATAAAATGAATCACACCCATGTTGTTTGCCATCTTACTTGCATCTTGTAAAAACATGTGAGCATGAAATCAATGATAAAATCATGGCATGGCCTAGATCTAGCATAATTAATGTTTTTAGTTTCCCATTTACATATAATAATAATTATAGTTTTTATTCGAAAGAAAAGGTTTAGAGACATGTATTCATTTCATTTCATTTCACTTCATTTGTAACTAAGGAGAGATAAAGAGAAAGGAAGGAGAGAGAAACACTATTTTCCCAAAAGTCAAATTTCACAAAACAAGCCACAAGATAGAGTTCCAAAAGTTATTTACAAGTGTCAACAAGTTTCCACGGTGGTTAGGTAACCCGATGGGAGGTCCTACAACTTTCCATTTTACATTTTCCTGTTAGTTGCAAAAATGTTCAATCTAGGCCCAGAGGCTAAGAAACCACTTCGAAAGTTGTCTTCGATGGAAAAACACACCACACGTGAGTTTATACGTGTCCTCCTATACACCAAGAATTCATAGGGACCAACATAATTCAGGTCTGGTGAAAGTTTTTTCAAACAATGACGTGTTTTTTGAACCCACCGGTCGTAATTGGTCTAATTTGACCTAGTCAAACTATGAATGGAGGCCTACAAAATGTCTTTGCCAAACTATCAAGAGTAGTGGTTTTCCTGAAATTGAAGGTTCCAAGAAATTTTCTTGTAACAATACTAGGGGTTTTTAATGGTGGATAAGCATTTTGTTTCTTAGTGGTCAAACGGTGGGTCAAAACAAAAGCCAACTTTTTAGTTTTAAAAGCTCCCTAAGACTGCAAATGGAGTGACGGGGCTCCTAGACAAGAAGTGAAAAGAGTACAAATAGTCGCATGATGTTGAGCTAATGCTTGACGTGACTCTATACATAAAAAGGAACACATACGACATTCAATAACTCTTTTACGGGGATTAGACTGTTGTTTTGCAAGCCTTATGGAATTTACACTTTTCTAACTTTGCAAGGTAGAAAAAAGGTTGTTTGATTTGATGACATCATCTAACTCTCACCAATACCAGCAGATACGAGAACTTAATTTGGATACTCTAGTATCATCGTATAAGGTTATGGTAGTGACCACATTTAATGTTTAAATTGAAAAATCAGTTTCATCAATCACAAGGTGAAGTTTTATTTCTTTACACTATTTAAATTTGGTTACATATCCATTTGTATGATTATCTAGTGGTTTAACGTTTCTATTATATTGCAAATGAAGAACCCAAATTACAAAAATTATGAAAGAAAAGGTAAGGGAGACCATGCCTAACAATGATGAGTGAAGTAGGGTATGCGAGGGCTCAGGTGGTCCACAGTCACAACCAATGAATCACGCAATAGAAGAGGATTTCGTCAAGTGGTTCACAAGCATTGTTGTAGCCAAAGTGACTCAATGCACATGCTCCTCAAGGACCAACCAACACACTCACAACACGTCGATGGAAATTTTTTTATTTTCCTGCATTTTCATATTTTAGCTCAAGAAGCCACTTGGATGCAATCTTTGCTAGCTCTAATTTTCCATGAACTTTGCAAGCCTCGAGAAGGGCTCCCACACACTTGAACTAGGTTTTAATGTAATATTCTTAATTAAATTTTGAGCTTTGTGTAGTTTCCCAGCTTAACTGAGAAGGTCCACCATGTAGAAGGAAGTCAATAAACGTTATGAAATCTGGTTAAATACCATAATATTACATTTGATAAAAATAATTCTAGTGCACCTTCACTCTTCCCACACATACCAAAACATGAAATAATTACACTCAATGACATTACATTTTTATGGATGATTTTTTTGAACACTAAGCCAACAATATTTTTGCCACCACATTTTGCATACATACCTACTAGAGCACTTGTAACTACAATATCTGACAAAACCTTCCCTTTCTTCATTATGTTGTGATGGATGTCCATTCATTGTTCTAAATATTCCATTTTGGCACAGGGTGGAGGATTCTAGTAAAGGTTGTGAAGCCTTGCTTTGCATTGCTTGATAGGTTCCACAACCTTTCTAACAAACCCATTTTGTACATATTATGCCATCATTTCAGTCCATCAAGCCACTCTCTAGGCATTTAGTCAGACTTTTCACATGTCCAGTTCATGCTTCCACACTATTCAGTGCATGCACATCTACCAAGGAACTTACAAATAAATATCTGGAAAACCATTATGTTTGATGGATATAACTACCCTGCTCTAGAGCTCCCATTCAAGATCACGTTGGGAGGATGTTGGAAAAGGAGATGGAACCTAGATTTACACCTACCAATCACATTTGCTTGAAAGTTTCTAAGCCTTTTCAACAAACCCATCTCGTGCATATCCTACAGTCAAATCATTTCATGAGAAAAACATCTCTTTGAGGTGCTCTTTGCCAAGAAGTTCATGTGCCATGTGAAAGGTTCCATATTTTGCATACACATCAACTAGAGCATTGGCAACTGCAATATTAGACAAAATTCCTCTATCTTTTATGCTTGTTGGACATCCATACCTGTTCTGGAGCTCACATTTTGGCATAAAGGGAGTATGCAAAATAGTTTGAAATGATCAGGTTTGAGACTTGTTTGTTTCATTGAGAACTAGTGACTATCGTATTCTTTCATCGGTCAAACACTGTCACACCCTACCCCTCGCTATAGCTATCCATTAATGCTAAATTTGGAACATGGAGTTGTGTTTCAGCCTGGTTAACATCTTTGGGACTCAATTAAGTGTTTAACTTATTATGAAAGGGAAATGACAGGTTTGACCACCCTTCATGAGGCCCACGTGCCCTATCAAGAAGGCCCATGCCTTCAACATGTCACACACCACTGAACTGACACTTCTTTCTGTTTTTTTTTTAATTATTAATATTAATTTATTTTTGTCGATCACTACAAGAATGATTAAATATTTATTAATTTGAGGTGATATTTACATGTTATTTTTTTGGAAAATTAAATATTTTTAATTTAAACTGAGATTGTGTATATTATTTTTTAAAAGATAAAAAAAATTATAGTGAGATTTTGCATTTTTTATTAATATGAAACTTGATTATTTTTAGTAACATAGTAAATAGAAGCAATTAGTTTATTAGTAATTATCTATTATTTATGAATTTAATATTTTTTTATTCGATTAGGTAAAAGATAGGGATCGGCTCCCAAAAGCCATACACCGAAAGATGTAGCGTGAAAAAAAACCAAAGATGAGAAGAAAGAGAAACAAGACCACAAAAGGAGTTAAACAAACTTAACTTGAAAAGGGCCAGAAACATAGAAAACCAAAAATAGTCCATAGACAGTCAGTAGTTCTTCCTAGAATTTATAGAATGCACTAAGTGTCATCCGTCAACAGGATCACCTCCACCCCAAATGTCACCTTGATGTACTCACTGTAATTCTCGCCCTCCAAAAGGCAAGGACCTTTAGGGAATCTAGATCAATTTGGGGTTTAGCCATTGAATCTTCATTTTTAACTCATTTTTAATCTCCAAGAACAACTTCCAATCTTCCCCCATGGGTATCCATTTCTAGCTGATGAGGATCAACATGAAAAGGAAATGAGCCCACATAAATGCTATGATTCGGTTGGGCCCTAATTTTTCTATCGTAAAACTCCCATCTCATTTCCTCAAAATATTCCACCATTTCGAGAAATTTCTCCATTGGTTTGGGAGATAATATTTCTGGTATTTCTGAAGATGTGTTCAATTCATCCCCAGTATCATCCTCCTCCCCTGTTTCAGCAGAAAAGCCTCACTATAATCCTTCTTGTTTTCACCCAAGTCTGAGATGTAACCAGCGGAAGCAGAAGGCTAGCCCATAAAAGGAGCAAGGGACTCGAGGACAACCAAGCACGATGCAGCTACTGACAGCACAGGCCTTTCAATCACCAAGACTTCAGTCGCCACATCGACATAGGCAATAGAGGAACATGACAAGGGTGGATGCGCTATCTCCAGCATTCTTGTTTTGCTTCAACCTCCAATCCAAATTGGGCCTTTGCAAGAGGTAGACCCATGGCCCACATACCTACACTTTACACAGAAAATAGGAGAATGTTCATATTGGATCACCTGATCAAAATCCCCATGGCTTGAGTAGAGACGGATAGAGGCTAGAATCTTTGTCTGAGGGGAAACATTGATACACATTCTCACAGCAACCATCCTAGTTCTTGCCAGGGTCGTTGGGTCAATGGCCAACAAATATCCAATGGCATTAGCTATTCCCCTCAGCACTTCAACCTCCCAGAACTCAAGGGCTAAATCAGGGAGTTTCACCCAAACCGGGTAAGCATTCGGTTCAAAAAATTTCATATCTAACCCAGGTCTCCATTTGGCCAAATGCAACATAGTCTTCCCATAAAGCCAAGGACCCCCATTAATGGTGTTGAGATAATCATCCTCCCTATCAAACTGGAACAAGAAAAATTGATTCGAAATGGCCACCACAGAGATGCCCCCTTTGGGGCCCATTTTCTTCTATCCCAAGTCCCTAACCAGATAAACATTTGGTCTAATACCAACAAACCTTCCAAGAAGAGAGATCCCATATCTTTTACTTTCCCTCTTTACCCTCCTCTGGCACAAACAGGGTCGGTTCATCTTGTTTCTAGATTAGATTCAAGGTAAGAAGGGGAGGGCAGATACATACCTTCTAGAGACCCGATCAGCCCAAGAACCAGCAGCCTCGGACCTCCAAACAAGGCTCCCTCAAAATTTTGAACTCCCTTTTCCCGCTCATCCTGCCCTTCATTCCCATGAATTTAATATAATTTACTATGTAAAAAATACATTTTTAAATAAAAATATTTATATTTTATTGTTTAGTAACATTCCATATAATAAAATTAGTAGATGTGGGTTCTCTAACTTTGACTACGTATTTGAATAATTTATATAATTAATATTATAATTTATTCAAAAGTTAATATAAAAATAAAACTATAATCAAACTTGGTTGGAAATTGTTGTATTAAATTTATCCAATTATTCTTATAAAAAATAATAAATGAGATAATTAATGCTCCAATATTCTTATAAATTGCACTTTTAGAAAAATTGAAACCCTATTTTACAAACTTACACATGTATTAATGTACAACATTTATGTGTGATGTTACATGTACATGTTTTAAAAATCAAATTCATTTTTTATCCGTAATCTCCCATCCATCTAAATAAATGAAAAAAATTCATTAATCATATGTACTCTTTTCTTATATTCATTTTATATATACTTAAATAATTAGATATATTTTCTTCTTTATTTTTTACTTGCATTTAATTCAATAGCTAGTTTTTTAATGTTTTGGTGGTTAGAATTCATGTATATTTAAATCCAATATATTGTAATCATGTTTTTGTCCCACTCCAAATTGAAGAAATGACAATTAAAGCCTAAAGGGACATATAAGGCTCTTTCAGGTACCATTATAGTAGACAATGGATATAATGATAATGTTTTGAATATAATGTTAAATATGTTAAAAAATTTAAATGGTGAAGCCCAAGCTTACTATAACCAATGGGCTAGAGATAAAATCTTGGTTGTGAGTCTAAAATCGAAAAAATATAAAGTTGTCATAAGTTTTTTTTTTTGCATTGAAATTTTAGTTTTACATATTTAAATTTGTAGCTAATATTTTTTTCAAATTTAGTCAAAATATGAAAAATTGAAGAATGAATCATAGGTATTATATCTTCATCTAAAGAGTGCAAGAAAAAGATTAATTGTTGTTATTTCTTTGAAGGAAAAACATGTTCTCTAAAATAAATAGAACAATATTTTGAAAAATTTTATCAAGGAGCACATGACATGGATCCTAGAGATATTGTTCAAGCAAAAATGTGATGTGGATCCTAGTTTACTTTCAGTAGGTGATGTGGCGAAACAAGATATTGAAAATATTGCTTGTATCAATGCCACAAATAAAGATCTTGTTAAATCAGGAGTACTTCAAGATGAAAAAATACTAGATCCAGAGGGAACATCATAAAATGAGACAATATTTTATCATATTATATGACATTGTAATATGCATAAATGAAATATAAGTCTCAAATATCTACTGATACGTTTTGCACTTTTTGTAATCTATCTTGAAACAACATGAATCAACACTATTATTATATTGTTAATGTTTTCATTGCGTATTTGGTGTTTTATTTTTCACAACGCAAACTCAAACAATGTAATTTGTAAAGTATGATATATATTTTTTCTATTCATAATGAATGTTTTTTCATTTTTTTAAAGGAATAAAGATCATTGAAATCGTTTATTCAAAAAAAAACATTGTATCAATTTCATATGAATTTTATAGATAGGATTATATAAATATTTATAAAACATTCCTCTTACCAAGGTACAAGTGTCAAGCCTAAAAATCAGGTAGCTGAAACAATGTTTGAGCAATTTCTTAGAGACATTTGCATCTATTGTGTCAGGCTCAACAAAGCATCCACCTCTTGGGTTCAGAACTAAGATCATCTTTATTTCTCATTGTGTTAGTGACTCCTCTTCTATCAACAAGTGAAGTCCAAGTCACAATCTCCCTTTCATAAGGAAATGCATCCACTGGATAATGTGAAACATATAATCTCAAACATGTCTCCAAATTTTTATCCAACCTGTTTCAAAGATTTGATTTCACAAAAGATAATGCACTAAAGACATGTTCATCTTCTACTGATCCCAAAATCATCATTTGGCAAAGCTCATATAGCCAAAAATATTCACTAAGACTTTCT
The DNA here is from genome assembly GCA_018340775.1 of Taxus wallichiana var. yunnanensis. Taxonomy (NCBI): domain Eukaryota; kingdom Viridiplantae; phylum Streptophyta; class Pinopsida; order Cupressales; family Taxaceae; genus Taxus; species Taxus wallichiana. The sequence goes on from CM031233.1 coordinate 118,851,150, forward strand.
TACAAGATGCTTCTTGGATTCAATTTTTTCCATAGCCTTGTTATAGCTCCATTTTCTGTTGGATTATCTAGGTGCCGATATTGATCAAGCATTGTAATTCCAAAATGTGATGACTGAGATTTCAATAAATATTTTTGAAAAATACCTTTATTCTCAACACAATTTATCTATATTGTAATGCCCACCATTTGGCATTGTATTTCTTTGGTTCTACTGCTCCTCCCAACCACCCGACTGCGCAGTTGTCTTGTCCCACGTTTTTTCTTTCTGTCCTTGTGGGAGGAGTGGCGAGTCCCGTTTTTCCTTGCCGTGATCTTTTTTTTTTTGATCTTCTATTCAATGCGCATGGTTGGGAGGCACGTTTTTCGGAGCTGCGGGTATTGATGGAGGAGAAAACGTGTTTGACTATCTCTTGCCCCTTTTTTCGCAGCTTCTATTCCTGTTCCTGCTACTCAAACCTCTCGGTCATGGCGTTTTCCTTGCCTTCCTTCCCAAAGTGTGCACGGAGTTGAAGATGGAGAAATGGGTGTGGTTCAAAAAAATTGTGTTGTGAAGCGAGATCCATGTGGCATTTTTGTTCTTCTTCCTGGTTCCTCCCTACTGGCCGCGTGGGCTCCTCTGGAGTCTGGTTCCTTGTGGAGGAGGGGCGTGGAGCTTCAGCGAGCAAGGAAGGCGCGTTTCCTCCATTTCCGTGGGTGCTGCGAGGCGTGTTCTTGCCGGATCTCCATGGCAAACAAACATCTCATGTGATTAATTACTGGGCAATAAAGTTTTTTCGTGAGGCGAAAAGCCCGTTTGAGTGCTCCAACAAGCAGTTCGTCCGACTATGTTGTTTTCTGTTCAGTTTTGAATGCATTCTCAATTCGGGATTTCTCCTTCAAGATAGTTTTTATCAAAATTGATTAAGTGACAGTGTGAGTGTTACCAGGAGACCCGATGAAATTTATTACAGAGATTCTCTGTGGAGACCTTGCTGTTCGATGTAACTCATGGGAGAGAATCCCATATGCGTGGATCTGTTTCATATCAGAATATTCATGAAGCACATTTGCCTTGCTGTTTTAATGGTGCATGCGTTTTGTGTAGGTGACAGATCACACCCACAGGCACAGGAGATCTATGCAGTGTTGGAGAGAACGTCTTGGGAGATGAAGGTAGCAGGATATTTGTCAGATTCAGAGCATGTGCTGAGTGATCGGGAAGGTAAAAGTTTTCCTCTGTCACCATAGTGAGAAGATGGCAATTTCTTTTGGATTGTTAAGCCTTTCCCCTGGGACAACTCTCAGAGTTATCAGGAACCTTAATGTATGTGTTGACTGCCACACTGCACTAGGTTGTCCAAGATTGTTGCAATGCAAATTGTTGTGAGAGAGGTAAAGCAGTTCCATTTCAAAAAAAAAAGGGGAAATGTTCTTGTTGAGATTTCTGGTAATGCCTGGTGAAGCAAAGCCAGAAAATTCATTGGACAAAGATGAAATGATGATATCAAGTCTCTGTGGCATAAGCAAGGTGGAGAAACACTCTATTATATTAAGTTCAAAATAACCTTCTAACAGATGTTGACTGCCACACTGCAACCAAGTTTATCTCCAAGATTATATTGCTAGAGAAATTGTTGTGGGAAATGCAATCCGACTCTCTCATCTTAAACAATGACAATGTTCTTATGGAGATTTTTGGTGCTGCTAAGTGAAGCAAGCTGTAAGCAATGGGCTGCACATTTGCACTATAATAAGGTGCATCATATGGAACTTGCAGTGATAAGAAGGAATCAGACTTTATTTTATTTATTTATTTCACTTTCGAAAAAGTATTCTTTTTTGAATGTGAAGAGGACTGGACTGTGCTATTTTACTTCATCAAATCTGATGTATGGTATGCATCTCTGGGATGAAAAGCAAGAAGAAGAGTAGGTGGAGTTTGGAAAAAGTAGGAGAGTACTGCTTGAAGGAAAAGGTTGTGTATCATCACGGTAGATGCCTACCCGAGCCAGGAGCGTGGTGTAACCAATATGTCTCGTGTCCGAGCTTCAAATCATGGGGTTGGTTTGTAGCTGTTTTTCACTGCGTGATTGTGGCGCTAGCTCGAGCTCGCAAAGCACTTTGGGTCAAAGGCAAGCAACGGCATTGAAACAATCATATGCATATGGAGATGGCGTTTTAAACCAGGCATGTTAAATCTACTCCTTGTAATAGTTTCCTACCTTCTTTCAGTATCTTGAAATGAATTTTCTTTCCTCTTGAATGGAGCCTAGACTAGATGTTTTCGTGGTTGTTTATATCACTGCCTGATTGTGTGGTTGTTCCTTTAAATCTCATTCCAATTTCGCTGATTTTGCTTGGAATGTTCCTTCCTCTCTTATAGCTTACTCTATTTCATATTTGTCTAAATGGGTTACTGCAATTTTGAGTGATGCAGTCTAGTTCGTAGGGAAGGAAACATTATTGAGTTTTGTTTGCTTATATGACTTTCTTTTAAAAAGAATTCTGTGATGGTAATTATAATTGAAGGTTACTAAATAGAAGGTTAAGCCTACATACCTCTTTTGGTTGAATAAATACGCATTTCCTGTTTAGGGCTCTCTTGTTTTGCTAAAAGGTACATTAATAGTGACGTTGTGTCTGAAACTTGTTTAAGCCTATGGGCATTCCTTACTTTATGTTTGATTAGAAAATGGCATTTGGGGTTTGTTTTAGAACTGTACATGGTTGACTGTTGTACCTAGTCTAGATGAGGGATAACCTGGCATCTATTTTGGCCTCCACGTGTTGAGAGTATTACTATACCTAATTCTTGATGTAAACTCTTGTATGATTAAAGCAAGGGGAAACATTGTAAGTTTAACTGAATGAAATCTCTACAATTTTTATTAAGGGTCGCAAGCAAGCTATTACTAGCTAGACTGAAACAAAAGTTGTAGGTGAATCCATGGTACTGGACTCGTGAACTCGTTTCCTGTTAGATGACAGCTGATTTCAGTGATAATATCATAGGTGGCTGTTATATTTATCTGTTTGATGTTTGCTTTAAGACTTTTCCTCGATAAGCCCACATGGATCGGGTAAAATTTTCCATCTTCTTTACCTTTGGCAAGGAGTTCATAGAACTTTAGCCCACGACCCATATCAAGCTTAACGTAACCTTCCTGATAGCTATGTGCGTTGGTTCTTGGTTTGTGCTTGTACTCGTGGTAAGGTCTTTTGAGTCTGGGGCATCGTTGGTGTTTTGCCCTCTGCGTATCGAATCCCTTTGTTTTCGAACTCGAATACCTTATACTTCAAACTTGGTTACTAAAAGGTCCCATTTTGTGGCCTTGTTAGGGAAATCAATTTTTATTTTAATGTTTATTGACATTGTCTGAATTATATATAAAAATTATTAATGACTTTTGAGTTTAGTCTTCCCTTATATTATGTAGAGAAGTTGACGATTAGGATAGGGTTTGTTGGTAGAATAATGGCCCTTTCTGTGTCTCTTTCGTACGCTTTTGGAAAAGTGGTTTTGTTTTGGTTAACTAGTACTACGTTTTAAGAAATCCGATAAGGAGGTAGTGGTAAACTCCTTGGTTAAAACCAAAACTATAGTTGTGTTCTTTTAAGGGCATCGAACCCATATTACTTTGAAGCCCCCCTGGAAGAATTGGATAACGTCTTTTTTTTGCTTCGCGCCTACGATCATAATTAGTACGCTTTGTCTTCTCTTGGACCCCTTTAGTTGGATGGAGTAAATTTTGGATTCCAATCACGTAACCCACAGGATTACATGAAGGAGATATCAGCACTCTTGACTTTCTTGTTTCCAACCCATAAGGTCTTGCCTTGATTTATGTAATTTTGTTCTTACTTGTATTTGGACTTTCTCCTTGTTGGATGATTTAGTTTTCTCTCTCATGAGATTAATATTGGAGTTGTGAGTTGTGTTTTAATCCATTTCTGAATTTAGAATATTCCTTTCTTGATATTGTTAATTGTTAGCTTACTATTGCATTGTGTAGCCTTAACATGCTCGATTCTTATGAACCGACTTTAGTTAATATTTGTGCGAGATGGATTATGCGTGTAGACTAGAAGAAAAGAGTGTAAAAGTTTCATCTCGTACCATTATGAAGTTCCTTGTAAAAAAATGTCCAATGTGTTGAAAATTGTGTAACATTGCTTGTAAAGAGAGTTGATATGACCTCTTCTCGTATTGTTTGGTAATGGTGAAATAAAATGTCTTTTACGGTGTAGTTAAGCTTGAAATTATCCTTGTGAGAAATGGCATTCAATCTTTACATTGATATGAGTATTGTAAAACTTTGATCTTGAGAATAAATTATTAAGTTAAATCTTTCTAAGACTTAGCGACAATATTTTACGGGTAAAGTAAAATGAGTGGTTAACCCTTAAAGAAGCTAAACAAAATAATAATTTTATATTCAACAAATAAAAGTAAAGGTGATCTATTTGAAATCAAATACTTCCATGAGTGATCAAAATGAAAACATCCTTTGTGAAGTAAACATTTATTAATTGATACCCCTAGCTAAACTAGCGAACCACTATCCCTTTGGGGTGAACTCTTAATCAAGCTTAAAGGAAAACAATGGTTAGTTTTCGGAAGATATTAAGATTTAGTAAGTAGGAGAAGACTTTAAGTGAACTACTCTTCAGATATAAGAAATTAACTCGAAATTGGTGAGATGAATTTGTGCAAACCATATATTGATTTCCTTCGAAAACTTAAGTCATGAGCTAAAGGGCGTCTTACCAAAATAAATAAACCCTAACCATTTCTTACTATGGCTTGCCCTTAAGCCGTGAGTGTGTCATGTGGATTGACTTTCATGTTGTCTTGTCAAAAGAAAAATAAATTGTCTTTGATAAGTGTGAACGTTTCCGTGTTTTGACCTTGTGGTCTTCCCCGTAACAAATGATTCCAAGTGTTGATTGTAACCTCATTGACGACATGTTGTGTCGTGTTGAGTCAAAGCAAGTCAAAAAAAAGTTATCCCGTATTTATATTTGTTGTTCTTGTGTTGGTAATTTTGGTGCGTTACATATATAGTCTTGCTGAAATGCTTTACCAGAACAAACATATGCTTCTAAAATAAATTACCTACAAATTGTTCACTATGACCATCAAGGACATTCCAAAATATGGGATTCACTACTCCCATAGCCTCTAGAAGATCATCCCTTTCAAAACGATCATGAATTTCTACGAGATAAAGTTTGTGAAATCTTTCTCAATTTCATCCTTGTATCAAAAATAACATTCTCATATAAGATGTATGTAACAAGAACTTCTTCAATTTTTCTCCAACCAAATCAACTCTTTGCTGAAATGTATACATTGGTACTTCCTTCCCATTAACAAATATAAAAAGATAATCCTTAGTATTGAATTTTAGATAGCAATTAGGATCCTTTATGCTTGTTAACATTTGTTAGTTCTCAAATACAGACCCTTTAAAACTCTCTTGGGATAGGTATAACATATTTAGAGTTTGACAGACACATTTCCTCAACCGTATGAAATCAACAATATATATTGACCTCTCTTGAGCATGTTTACTCAAATAGTTGATTTCCCTTAACATGGGGAGAATTCCACTTAATGTCAATAATGTTTCCAAATATGTTAAATGGTACAACAAATATTTTTCCTTTTCAACTTCTCTACGATATTTGTACATAAAACCTGCCAACGATGGATATTCTTGAAAAATTCTGCATGTAGGTTCATACATAGAAATCCACCTTGTATCTACATATTTAAATAATTTTTACCATCAGTCACACCAATTGAAAATTTATGAAACTCTAGGAATATTTTGGGACTGCTGGACATATATGCATTAAGTCATGGATCAATTCTTTGACTTTTGCAACACTGTCAAATGTGCTAACTATTTTGTATGAAAGATTCATTATGTGTGCCATGTAATGGATTGGAATCATGTATGGTGCAATAGAGGTTTATAGTCAAATGCACAAACCATTTTTGTTCCCTACATTATTGATACACCATCTGTACCAACGCACACCAATTTAGTGGTGATACTATAATCATCCATTCCCGTTATAGTTCTCAAACTTGAAATAACCAGCTTGTAAATGTTCTTTGCATTGCAGTTTTATGTCATTTTATGTACTATTAATAAATGAGGTATCCTTTGATGGTTCTCAAAAGTATAAATATGAATGCAAATCCACATTGTGTTGTCAACAACTGTGACCTCATCAATAGACAGTGACAAAAAGTTTGCAGTTTTTACTTTTTATTTCAAATCCTCCTTCTCAATCATTACTAGACATTTGGCAATTTTCCAAGCCGTTGTTGTCGACCAATGGGATTGTGGAAGATTAGGAGATCCATTAAGTTGAAATAAAACTTTATAATCATGAAAATCAGAAATAGGTATACCCTTTTCGAATATGGTAGATAGTTTTGTTGGCTCACATATTAGTCTGAACATGTTTTCCCAGCTAAGCTGTAATTGTTCCTCCTTTCTCAAAAATGTTTTTCTCAGAATTTATTTTCATTTTCATACTCTATTGCATATTTGACATGCATGCATTCTTTTGCATTTTCCCATATGTTCATTCATTTTATTTGACCATCTTCTTGTTTAACTGACACATATAATTTACCTCAATTTTTCTCAATTGTGTCAAGTTTCAGTTGCATTTTTTTATCCTTTCCAAGTTTCTAGCTACAAATAGTACATTTACATTCAATTGGAATATCATTACATTTTTCTAGTTGTACTAGTTGAATGAATGGAAACTTAGCTACCTATTCGAACTTAAAAGTCCTTCCAATGGTCCATATCCTTCTCTTTCTTCACATGATTTTTGGGTTGCATTATCACCTGTAATAGGTGTTTGATCACACTCGTAGGAATATCTTCAGTTTGTTGGATCTCATCAACATCAATGGGATTGTTGTCTATTCTCTTCCTTTTCAAAGAATTGAGAGTAGGATTTTAGTTGAAGTTGGTGTTTGATGACTGGAAATGTCTTCTCTTTGTTCCATTTCGTAATTAGGAATGTCCTCAAGGGAGGCATATCTTCATCTTATTGCATATCTTTTGCTTGTATGTCTAATGTAGGCACATAATGAGGATTGTCCTCAAGTGGAGGCATGTCATCATCAATGGGATATGTTGCATCTGCAAAAAGGGGATTTTGAAATTTGTATTATTAAGTATATTATTAGAATTTGTAATTTAAAAATAAATAAGGCTTAATTATTTAGTTCATATAGTACCTGCATTTTCTGTGTATGGGGGTTGCACTTGCATCTGATTCTTGTTGATCCCTTTTTATGGCTGGCTAAAATATGATAAAAGATTCCATTTTTTTGATTGGCCTTCCACATTGTGAGCACCAAAGGATTTGTTTTGATAAATTGTCACGTGATTGAAGCGCACAATCTAAAATCAAGATAAAAAGGGGGGTGTCTAGAATATGCTACCGAATGCTTGAGTGCAGTAAGTAGTCGAGTGACGGTTGGTATGCCACTAGTCGAGTGTCGAAGAAAGCAATGGTAACCGGGTTTTTGGAAAAATCCATCGGGCATCTCCAAAAGAAATTGGGTGGTTGCGAAAATGTAACTAGGCGTGAGCAACATTTAGCCAGGTGACAAGAAGAAACAACTGGGCATCTGCAAATGTCAGCCGGTAGTCTAGGCGTCTGCTGTGGCCATGCATCTAGAATAAGCAACAAGGCGTCTGGAGCAGTCAAGTGTCTAGAGTTGGAATAAACAACCGCCTGTCTGGAACATGTTGTTGGGTCGTGTTTCTAGCCTAGCTTGTTGTCGAAAGAACATATCTCTATACTCAAGATGTATATTATATGTGTATGTAACCAGTGTATTGGGGCGAATATATGCATTATAATATTTATATGAAAATATTATAAACACTAGGCGAGCGACTCGCCAAATTTATGTGCTCCCAGAAATTTTAAGCGAAATGCTGCTCCAAATGATTCTTAAAAATTGTGAAATCCAATTTTAAAAATCTAAATATTCATGAATTAACGAAGAATGCCACTAAAATTTTCCTGGAAACAACATTACACTAATTACAATTATATTCTGGGAACTCTTCTTAAGATACAATAAACCATCCAGCGAACAACAAAACCCCGACCCCTTGTCACAATAACACGCAACTACCCACCCTTGAATAATGGCTCTCATGCCTTGCGTACACTTCCTCATTTTGATTACATATCCTCTAGGTCATTTACATCCTTTGAGGGACGCCCATATTTCAAATCCCCCATTGGTGTAGATGGGAGGGTATAAGCGCTGGTCAGAAAGGGGATAAGTGGAAATCAATGTGTCTTTTCCAACAATGATCTCCTTCAGGTGCCTAACACATCAACATTCCCAGCACATTCCACAGCCAAGTTCCTTGTTGGTAACCACCATATAGACTACTGTTGGGTGGAGTCAGTCCATTATAGCTCGCATGCCTTATGCATGCTTTTAGATTTTGCATATTGGTTTTCCTCGGTGCAGAATCCATGAAAGGGAAATGTTCCCATTTCCTGTAATGATTTACCAAGTGTTCATATCCTGTTTGAAAATCCTAGTTTGCACAGGTTGGAAGGATGGCGGTGGGGAAGAAGTTTGAATAACAATCCATGATAGCTACAACCAAGAAATATTTGGTTTATATGTATGCCGATAGCACTCTGGTTTCAACTGCTAGATCATCATTGTGGACAAGCACCCCATGATCTGTGATGTTTTCCATCATCCACGAAAATCAAAATCTCACTTTTTGTTTACTTTCATCTTCTGTGCACGATGAGGAATGAAACCAAAACCTTGTTTATTAATGGCGGACACCAAATGGACAATCAAACATGGTAGCAAGTATTCAAGAACCAACAAAGTGCTCAATAAACCCATCTTTCCCTAACCGCGTGAGGACAGAGAAAAACATAGCATTGACAACAAAGCAAATGGTTTGGTGCACACGATAAATAAAGTGAAACTATTATTAATTAATAATAGAAAAAGGTTAAAAGAAAGAAAAAATAGGGGAGGGATGTCTGAGACGAAACTTCAATTTCTCCTCTTTTGTCTTAAAATGCCTTCCTTTGTACGCAGACGAATGATATCACTTTTGGACAACATAATGGCTTTGGATTTGGATGGAACCGTCCTAACACTGGGAAAGACCTTCGAGGCCTGGTTGGCATGACTATGATCTGCTATGAGTTTGGTAGCAGTTTGTGGCAGCGACTTGATTTTCTATTTCTTTATTTTGATGTAATATAATTTTTTTCTTAGCCTAGACCTAGATTTTGGTTGTTCTTTTCCTAAACCATTTTGTGGCATGTATTGGCTGGTGTATTTGAGGTGTGCTCCCATACTTTTAGCTTTTTGTGAACAATTTTGTGTCATAATATTCATTTATTAATATAAGATCTATTTCACCAATAAAGAGGAGTAACAAAGTAAAGATATAAACACTAAATCAATAAAAAAATCCATAGCATTAAGAGAATCTAAATTTGTATTCCCGTAGTATTTATTATTTTAAAATCGAAACATAAATTATTATGAATTTATTGATTGTATTGATTTTAATCTTAATTGCAATGGTTTAGATTTGAATTGCAATACATATGTGATTTATTAAAATACACATTTAATATATTAAACGACATGCCATATTTACGGAGTCATAAAAATCATCTCAAACACAAATTACGAAAAATATTTAAATAACAAGAGCCACGATGTTGCAAGTTCTGCCTTATTGTAGTAGTTGTACATTTTTTTTAGCACATATAAAGACAAGTGAGACATGATTTATTTATATAATTTTTAATTGCTCGTTAAGAATAATATGAATGAAAACACCAAAAATTATAATCTAATAATAGAATTTTAATGATCAAATTTGTACATAAAAATGATTTTTGATATAATATGAGGTTTAATATAACTTAAAATAGATATTAAGTTTTCAAAATTTTAAAAAAAAATTGGGAAATTTTACAACATTGTAATTGCTTTTAAATTTTTTTGGAAAGATATGATTACAAAATATAAAAAATTATCAATAGTTGAAAGTTGTCTTTTCATATATGTAATGATATTTTTAATAATAAATTAAATATAGTGCTAAATGTCATGTTTTTATAGTTTGGAAAAAAAAAAATAAAGTTTATGGAATAAGATCTCAAAATAGTCATATCATTGTAAAGTCACCAATAAATACAAAGATAAAAAATGTGATTACAAATATTAAAAAAATTCTTGTAGTTGAAAATTATTTTTTCATATATCCAATCAAATCTTGATAATAAATGCATGCTTTTGTTTAAGTGTAATGTTATTAAATATGGTGCCAAATGTCATGTTGTTAATATTTGTTTGGAAAAAATAAAAAATTGTGTAGTGGAATAAGGCCTAAAATGGTCATGTCATTATAAAGCAACCAATGCATACAAAGATAAATAATTTATTATATAATTATAATATTACAAATTGATATATTCAATATCCAAATATTAGAAATTTAACTCTAATAAAAAAATTATAAAATATAATTGACTTAAAATTGTTGAATTAATAAAATAGGCTCAAAGGTATAGTAATTATCTTTGGCTCGAGATAAAACATTTTCTACAAAAGAAGATGTAAAGGAATACACTTTTATACACAAACATTTTAAAAATGTATTAGTAGGGAAAGAATAATAAACATGATTCACCAATTTAAAGTTCAGCTTTTAAATGTTCTTTGCGTTAATATATAGTGTTTGATTGTCTTTGATTATTTCTACATCTTTTTATAAAGATAAATGTGGAATTACTATTACATATATACAAATTAACAGTCCATTAATTGTAGGATTGTAAAGTACATCAGGTTTTTATGCCGAAGGCATTCTTTACAATTGGGTTGGGGTTAGGAAACTCTGACACATGTCAGAGAGACCGACGGAGTAGATGCAACAGACAGAGGACATTGAATACGGACAAATTTATGTTGTTCATAATTTTGTCCATTTTTCAAATAAATATAATTGAAACCTCTGGAATAAGGGTACATGTTAAAGAGCTGACTAAGCAGCAGCCACGTCTTGGTTGTAGCATGATTTAACTTCAGGAATCTAGCAAAAAAATAACAATAAATAAATAATGCGGTCCAATCATCCTAGCTGGAAAGTAAAACAAATTGCCAGGTTGGTGTTCTCTTTTCCTTGATGTCCACCTCTCTTTGAAATGCCTCATAAATAATTCAGATCGATTTGCCTTAAATGCCACGTATGAACATTGAAAAACACGGCTGGTTTTGCTTCGCAGAAATCGAATTCCATGTTGGAAAATACCTCTGCAGATCTAGATGATTTGATTGGCGAGTTTTCAAAACAAAAATCCACACAAGTCAGCAGATATGCACTCCACATTTTGGCAAAATAGAAATCTTTTAAGCGCCTCAACGACCAGATTTCCAGACACGTCCAGCCTCTTCTACAGACCACGCAATAGGCTAACTGAGATGTTGGTGACAGGTCGCCCTTTGTATTTCAAGCATACACGAAGGTGTGATTTCATATAGCAAATGAAATAAGTTAATCACTTCTAATTTCCTTGCACATAGATTCACTGCACTTTCACACAGGGTCGAAGAGAAAAGAATAGCTCTGATACCAGATTTGAGGGAGAAACCATAAGAGAGAATATAGAGAAGAAAATATTTGAAGTAATTTGCATTACGAAATGATATGTATTTATACAAAGTTGGACACAACCACAATCAGGTGGAAGATCCGAGAATTTAGGGAGGTTAAAACAAATAAGTAAAAATATGGAATATTTTATGCGCAAATAATTACGCACCTGTAGTTTGGAATGTGCTTTCCACATTAAGTAGCAGGTAGTAGGAAGGTAGCCCGACCTTCGGGCAAAGAATGTTGTGCGCGTTTGTTTTGTTGTGTCCCATCCCTGGAATAAAAGCTTATGTTTCTTCTTCTTCTTTTGTTTGGTTGCATACACCTATTTATATCTTTTAAAGATGAATGTTGCAGGGCATCGAGGAATGATTAATGTGGCAACATGGGAAAGAAGGGGAGCTCCTCCTGGTTTGGAGCCGTGAAAAGGGTATTCAGATCTCCTTCCAAAGATTCTGAATGTAAAAACTGTGAAAGGTGTCATTCTTCCTCCGAAGCTAAAGGTGAACATTACCGAAGCGCATGCAAGGAATAAGAGGTGCCTGCACCCCTTCTTTTTTCTTAGGACTTTTTCGTTTAGGTTTTTACAGGGTATTAATTTATTATGTGTAGAAGAAAAGCTCTAAGGAGAAGCGAAAATGGGTGTTTGGAAAGTCTCACATTTTCACGATCATGGAGAAAAGGCAGCGCTGACATTGATGAGGATATTCGAGATGGAAAAGGACAAGGAAAAGAGGAACGATGGCGGTGAAAAGCATGCCATTAATGTTGCAGCTGCGGAAGTTTTTGGTGTCAAGAGGGCTTATTACTATTCCATATATCCCTACGTAGACGGTTGGGCAGCTATCCAGATACAAACCACCTTCAGAGAATGCCTGATTATTAAATACGTGTCACCATTTTTAGTTTGGTGTTACCTAGGTATTGTGTTGTGTGAGAGTTTGGTTTTTCCCATTTATGTGAGACAGGATTTTCGTGCGCTAGAAGGGATTGTGATGCTTGCAGATGTTGGTAAGAGGATAATGTGAGAGTCCAGGTGTGGGTTCACCACCTTCGAATTCTTCTCACTCAGGATTATGAAACGCTTTCCTTCCGACGTCCACATCAAGAAGCCATTGACAGTAACACAGAAAATATAACAATATAAAATGAAATGGTTGTGTACTTAGTCATAGTGGCTTACTCGCTCGTTCATTTGTTGTGATTGTTTCAGTATCTTTATAGAGATGCACTCCAAGTTTTGGATGACGATGTCCGTCTCGTCACTATAGGGGTTAAATTTGATAGCCACATGTGTCTGTCAAACAATTTTTAGGTGACTATAACTTTCAAATTTTTCTGTTCAAGAATGTAAAATAATGTTATTTCTATACTGGTAATAAGAATTATAAAAAAATATTTTATATATATTTAATTATATTTAAAATATATTTTTATAGTTTACCAATAAATCATAATAAAAAATAACACTCATATTTTAATTGAAAGTCGCATGTGACTGGTTTTTTCAAATATTTGCAAGTATTTTACGGCTAAAATCATGAAAAACGTCTAAACGGCCATCAAATTTAGCCACTGTAATCATGAGGTAGGGGGCTTGGATTTGGATCTTGCATTAACTTCTCTTCATTTCATGACTCAAGTCAATGAAAAAATGTTGTGGATTCCTATTTAGTTGCATCCCAAGCAGGAGGGAGCATCGATGTTTTTACAAGCCCAATGCGAAATAGAGCAAGAAATAGAAACATAAAAAAGAATGCAATTTAGATGGATTGCAATAAGTTTATTTCCATCAATCAAGGGTTTATAGGTTTTATTTATAAATGGCGAAAAAATTGTAATTTTAGGTCTCCTACTTGTATGTACATCGTGTTTGTTGAGTTCTGCGTCAACATTTTTTCCATATACGAGGCCTTTCGATGATTTGTGCGACGACATGTTGGTTTCCTTTAAAATGTTGGACCAAATCTCTTATTATGTTTCCCAATATGTGGAAGCCCCAATAACTAGAAGGAATCCTCGAAGCTCATGTGTTTATTGTCAATGTGTCGAGTAATTTCTACTTCCTTTCCTTTTTTTGTCATTTGATTTTATTAATGGTTTATAATGTAGGCACCGATATATTTATAGGGATGTTAAAAGATGAGATTTAGGTAGTAGTTACATTTCATACTTATTTCCCACATATAGGAGAAGGGAAGTGTAACTACTACCTAAATTAGTGGTGAAGAACTCCCACTAATTGATATTGGTAGTTAAGTTAACTCCAAAAGACTAGTAAGCTAACTTCACATAACTGAGAAGCTAACTCAACACAACTAATAAGCTAACTCCACACACAATAGCTAGTACACCTAAGCAAGCTAACCCAACAAGTGTAGGGATAACACAAGTGTAAGAATTATCCTGATAAATAAATAAAAGGATAAATAATAACCTACACTAACACCCTCCCGTAAGCATAGCTAAGGTGGGTGGAAAAGAAGGTGGGTCCCGGCAACAAGGCTTGATGAGGTACCCACATACAATAACTGGTAAAAATGGACACCACAAGGTACCCAAAACCAATAATAACAAAGTAGAGAGAAAAATATTGCTGCAAGATATCCTCAAAAGCTCGACTCAAAAAAATCATACAATGTGAAGAAGTTTGGTGTGCACTTTGTTCTGAATCCACTGCTCGATCATAGAACTCAAAAAAAATGACACCTGGCTTCACTGAATAGCTCCATACAAGGAGACTCATCAATGGAGTGATGTAAAAGTGCAAAAAAACACCAAAACATAATTCAACAAACTGCTGCAAATAGGTGTGCCACGATCCAAGAACAATAACCAAGGCATTCAAGGCAAGGACACAAACCCTGAAGAAGAAATATCAACACCACACCCTCCCATATTGCAGAATGGGTAGAGTGACACCACATATCTGTATGAGTTGTCAAAATCAACTACTCGAACACTGACAAACTAACACTGGGATCCACCAGAATAGCTCCCCCACAAGAGAGAGGCTGTTAACATGCCAAATAAAAGTGTCGAAAATACAAATCTCAAATATCTCAACAAACAAGAGAGATATAAATGTATACACCCATAGATACAAGAATGAAATACCCAAAAATTTAGGACGTCCGCTCAACCAAAATTATGTCCACAAATGATCACAAGCTCTAATACCATGAAAGGAATGATAAGAATATTGTTCCAAGCCGTGATCTTAGATGATAATAGCACACCATATTATATTTGCAAAGCATAAGAGCTAAAATACCATATATGGAAATCCATCATAATCCATAATGCTCAATACATTACAATAGAATGACTTGAATTATTCAATAAGAAAGATGTACATATAGGAGGAGGGAAGTGCAACTACTACCTAAATCAATGGTGAAGAACTCCCACTAACTGATCATTGGTAGTTAAGTTAACTCCAAAGACTAGTAAGTTAACTTCACATAATTGAGAAGCTAACTCAACACAACTAGTAGGCTAACTCCACATGCCTAGTACACTAAGCAAGCTAACCCAACAAGTGTAGGGCTAACACAAGTGTAAGAATTATCCTGATAAATAAATAAAAGGATAAATAATAACCTACACTAACATAGACCACATGAGATTATGACAATTTAATGGAACACATATAGTAGATATTATTTGGGAAGGAACAACCCACTTCATGGAATAGCTAAGGGGCATGCAGATATTTACTTTTCCGACCTTTTAAGTTTTGATTTACAACAATAAATTCATGTCTACATCTTACCTATCCAATTAATTTTTGTCCAGTTGAAAACCTTGATGCCATAAAATAAAAAAACAAACTTGCTTAACAGATAAAAAAACATATTTTACTAATTTTTCTAATTTTTTCTACGCGACTCAATTAGTGATGTTTGTTTTCACACCATCTCTTTTCCTACACTTACTTGAGCTTACTATTTAAAAGGCAGGCTACAAATTACTACAAAATGCATCTATTTACCACATGTTTCAAACCCTAAAACTTTCCATGTTTCCACAGTTTTTCTTGTGTCATCTTTATGAGATATAAATGCTTATGTGGAATATGCTTAACAAATAATATTTGGTGCGGGACAATATGATCCTTGGAAAACATGTAGGGAATGCAACCCAAATCATTGATCTACCTTTGACTTGTATGACCAATCAATGGAAGGTGTCAATTAGCGACACATGTCCATACATCTAATTCCTACAATTAGTTGACCTCACAACTAAAAATGGGTCATTGTAAGTTCTGCAACAAGTAGTGATTGCATTCTGCATTGCAAGATATATCCCTCAACAGTTTCATTTACGCCTTCCAGAACATGGGTTTTCTCCTTCCGGATGACAAACATGTCGTCCAATTCTTAGACAATATATTCTCATGTTTCCTCTTCCATTCCTATTTCCTTTCCCCTACACTTCTCCACCCTTAAATGCATTTTGTTGCACCCCTCTTCCTCTCCCTTGTTTCTCTTCATCTATTTTCACTTCTTCACTATATCCCTTTCGATGTTCATATTGTACATTAAAATGGAAGCGCCTCAACATCAACATTGAAGTTTAGTATATGTACCTGAAAGTGTCCATAGAGGTTTTAAAAATTGCATTCAAGTCAAACACGGATCAAGGACCTCATGGTAAATTACTTAAATTTCATTAAAATATAAAATATATTATATCCTGGTAATAATTTTTTTTTTAGTCAGAGTGAGAACATCATCATTTATATCATAAAGTGTTGTGTAAGATATATTAAACATTACTTTTTGGAAAACACATTTTATAAGCAAAAAATGAAACTCGGGAGTCTTTCCATGCTCTATTTATTTCTTGGTTTTTCCACATGTTTTGTGTTAATAGGTTTTACAAAGAAATCATTTCACCAAATGAAATAACAAGAAAAGTTGTCATGGAAATAATTATGGCAAGCATACAAAAACATGTAAGTTGTCTCGAAACATATATCGTTTCACCGTACATCGAACAAACAGATCTCCAACCTAGTCAACAGTCATCTAAATTGACCCTCTCATTGGTGATATTTCCAGTTAAATCACCTATTACAGAAGTATGATTTTTTTTTAAATATCTTGATTTTCACACTAATCTTTTATATATTTAAACTCGATGGGCATTAGCTGTGTTTGTTTTCCCTCGGTGTTCATAACATAGTGAGTACTCATAAGACCATGTTCTTATATAGAAGAACCTGAGAATCATTGCCACAAACATTAATATGATTGATCAGAAAGTGTCAATGCAAAGTGTTAAGAAGTTATCATTAAGATATTTTCCATATATTTTATTTTAGCTTTTTTAAGGATTAATTATGTTCAAGTAAATACTTCAAGTGAAATTAAGATGATGAATTATAGCACATATAGAAAATATTTTTTGGTAGGGAACAATTTGAGATGTGGAATAGATGTAGGACATGCATGTATTTAATTCCCATATTTTTTCTCCAACATTTCTTTCATGACTTCATCTTATGTAATGAGTAAACATCAAATCCAAAACTTTGACACAATAACAAATAAAATAAAATATTAACAAAGTCCATTTCCCCATATTTTTTCATTTTTTTGTTCTTTTTTATAGTGTTCGGACCAGTGTTAATGCCCTTTAACCAACGAAATATTTAATTACATTGACATAGTGAACCCTCAATATCGCTTAACATAGACACATTATAATGTTATTCTTAAGGTCACTACTTTTTTATATGGTCATCTCGTGTTTAGCAATACTAAATTCATTATGTCCCCCTTTCTTTCATATATCAAATGTCATGTTGATGAGGGGAGACCATAATTAGTATCTTATTATCTTATAAGAGACCCTACATCAAAGCATAAAGGATAGATGAATTTTTCGGATGTTGTCGCGAACACTTTGGTGAACATGTTTGCACAATGTCAAACCTTATGCTTGGATAACAAACAAAACAAAATAATAGGAAAGCCCATTTACCCCATATTTTTATCATTTTTTTGTGTTCTTGTCAGTTGTTAGTGCCCTGTAACTTATGTACAAATTTATTTTAATGACTAAATAATCCTGCATATGTCTTAACATGGATGCAATACAATGTTATTCTTAAGCTTGCTCCTATTTTTATATAGTTGTTTCATCATGCCCCGCACTTGTTCAATAAATCAATATGATTGTTGATGAGGGAAAGCCTATTCGCTATCTTATTATCTACAAAGAAAACCTAAATGCAAATGTGAATGGAATTGATGACATAAGAAACCCAATATGCAATGCTTTTAACCTTGTCACCTATTACATTTTTCCTCTTTTGTATTTTTGCCCCTTTACGAAAATAAACATTCGCCGAATAATTCAACCTAAAATGAGTGATACAAAGTGGAACACATTAAAAATATGAGTTTATATGGAATAGGTGTGAGCCATGCAAGAAATTAATTCTCGTAGTTTTGATTTCCAACTTCGCTTTCATTTTTTTAGCTTAGCTAGCATACTAAACATTGTCCAACCAAAAATTTAATTAATAGAAAAGCCTCCTTTTCCATTTTCCCTTCCAAAAGTTCTTTTTTTTTCAGTGTGTAGGCTTTGAGATTGAACCAAAATATGGAACTTATCCTTTCAAGTATTCATTGACTACACCTTGCTTTTTAAGATACCTCCGGACTATATTTCCATGATTCCCTACACACCTTATCTCCTTTCTCTTTTGAGCAATTCACATAAAATACACATAATACATTTGTTCTTCTTAGTAAGAAAGATATCTCCTGCAAAGTGGTCCCCCTCAACATTATCCTCTCCCAATTTCTTCTCCTCCCTCTAACCTCCTCTTCTATAACACTCTCCCTCCCTTTCTATTTTTGTCCCTCTAAATAAATCTCCACTTAGACTTCCCCTTCGGCATTCACATTCACATACGATTGCTAGTGATTATTTGCTATAGTCAATAAAGTTACATACTTTGATATGAACTTTTCATACCAATCTATTCTGAAATCATATATGAGACGAAATATCAAAATTAAAAATATTTACACAAAATATCCAAAAGCACATTACAATAATTTTCGCATTGTGCCCTGGAAAAGAAATGACTGAATAAATTGTATTGGTTGATACCCAAACTGAATGATGATATCACAGACACTCATACTAAATCAAAAAAAGTTTGAAGAAACGTTAAAAATTCCTAAAAGCCGTGTAAAAAACTTAAGAGGGATCTTGTTTGTTCATGCTTCACAGTCAATTTTTTATATATTATTATTTTGGTATGGTATCTCGGATGAATTTCATTGTGTGGATATCGGTGAGACCTTTGGCACTCGATTTGACCCCCAAATCACAGATATATTGGTTGTCACCTGGTTTTTTCCTTATCTATTACAAGCGAACGAGGAATTGAGCGCAGAAATCATGATCTAAGAGAGGTGAGAGAATTCTGAGGAGGTGGTTGGCACTGCGCTTCGTCGTCTGCCCGTAATCCATATGCAGTAACGCCAACAACTTCTCCATCGCTCCCATCTTCACAACAATATTTCTCATCATGACCACCTCCTCATCTTCGACTTTACTGCAACTGGAACATATGTTCAACAAAATCTCGACAGCATGAGCAGTGGCAACGTGGGACACGAGCAGCAGGTTTGTGACGATAAGAGGCACTGCACAAGGGTGCGCCATTATTGCGACTCGCCCTTCCCAAGTAGCCGAAAGCGCCTCCAAAACAGCCATGGATGCTTCCATGATCGCCACTCTTCTCTCTGTGCTCGCTTCAATCAAAACAGGAATTACAACGCCAACTGCCTCGGCTATCTTCGCCCCGCGATTCGAAACAACGAAGCACAGAGGAAGCAAAGCCTTGAGACAAACCCTAATGGCGGCGGCATAAGTGGCGTTCTGTCGAATCAACGTGAGCAGTCCGTCCGTGATTCCGTCAATTAGACCGATCTCCGTCATCGCAGCGGTCTTGTCTGTGTTGATGGCCACCTTCTCCACAAGACCTGCGGCGTTCAATCTTGACGAGAGCTTGCCGTTTGCCAGCACCCAGTCCAGGGTTCGAATCACGGGAGTGCTGCTCAGAAGATCGATTGTAGTAATCACATCCTTTACAGGAAACGACGCGATTGCACCGACGGCCTCTTCCACAGCCTCGCCGCCATTCTCCTCTCCCTCAGGTTGGAACTTTTCCAGCACACGGACCAGAAGAGGCAACACGCCCTCTGATCGGAGGCATGCTCTCTTGCTTTCACTCTTCGCCAAATTCCTCAACCTTTTCACCGCCTCGGCTCTGCTTTCGCTCCTTCCCTCCTCGATCTGCCGTATCGTTTGCCGCACCATATTATACACTGGATCGGACTTTTCCAAGGCATTATGACACCATTTTTGTATGATGTTCGCAAGGGTGTGATTGGGGATGAGATCGCGGGTGTGCAGAATCTGAGCAGTAACTGGACACACATTGTTTCCGCGGCGAAGCCATTTTCGAATGAAATCTCTGTCATATGTGACTCCGGTGCAAAGAGTGACGGGATCCCTCATTATTTGTAAGGAAATGGGACAGATGAACAATGGCGGGACATGGCTCGATATAATTATTTGCTCCCCCGCCTCTGACTTCATTTCTAACGCCAACTTTTTACAGCTTGGAAATATTTCATTTATCGAGGCGGAAGCTTATTATTATTATTATTTATTTGCCAGACGTGATGTACCAAAAAACTTTAGAGCGTGCAATGCGGACCACTTAGAAAGGTAGAATGCGTTTACTTGACTTGGAATTGGAAATGAGTGAATGAGAGACCGATTCGTAATGGAATATTAGTTAGGTAATGACGTCGTGTTAAATTGCGTCATGGTAGCAGTAGCGATTCTAGGACTCCAAGTCCGTCACACGTGCATAGCGATTATCATGGATTTGACTAACCTAGCGTTCAAAAGTTGTGCATACCGTACCTATTTACGCCTAAGGCGTTACACTATGGGGCTGAGGCTTCCGCCCTCTGACAGCATACACGACAGTATTCGTCGACATATCATATTTTAATATGATCCAAGCACCCAGATGAATCCGAGACCTGCGTGACAGGGACAGAGGCAAGGCGAAGGCCCTACAACATTTGGCACCAGGATTAACTCGGGTCTTCATACCATCCAGATACAAATCGGCAGACAGGAGCTCGGAAATCCCTACAAAGATCCGGCACCGATTTAACTTAAGTTCTTATCATCCACAGAGGTCGACAGTGCAGAGAGGGAGAGGGTCGACACTTCTATATCACTTGGCACAATATTTGACTATAGCTCTTTGTATCACCCAGAGACAAATGGGCACACACAAATGCCTACAATCCTGTGTAAAAGTTAAATTTGAATTCTTGAAACATATGGACAGACACAAAGAGTTAGCCAAGTTTCAGAGCAGCCTCGCCGTGAACGCAAGCAACAGCGTATCACGTTATTGGACAAAGCATTTGAGCCTGAGGGGTAGGAGATGAGAGGGAGTAGCATGAATCTGCAGCCGCCCGGCCGCCGAGCGACAACTACGAGCTACGCAAGAACGGGAGGCTATTCCATTTGCGAGGTTTCAACTTCAGTGACCGGACTCGATTTCAAACGGAAATAGAGACCGAGAGGGTCTCGTAACACTCTGATTTTGTATGCTAACTTGGTGAATGTTTTACATACTGTTATAGCTCTTGAAATGAAAGCAAACATGTTAAGATATGTTTTGATCTTAAGAGAATGTGTTGCTAATTTGGATTCTTGCATACTGTGGCTTATTGCATGGACAGCAAATATTGTACTTGTATGTTTGCTTTGATGTGACGGCATGCATTGTCATATAATTGCTTGCTCTTGTGCTGATTGACAGCATACCCTGAATCAATTCCATTGATTCAAGTATGCTGAGGTCCTCTTGTGTTTTCTATGTTAATTCACACTTGAACTGGACTAGGATTATTATAAGCGTGCAGCGTGCCTGATTACAGGTGTGAATAGCTAGCACGAAAATGCCAACGACAGGGGTTCGATTCTTGAACCCTGTACTGTCGAATTCGGGACCTCGTGGGGCGAGAAACGCCTGGACACGGGTGGCCTTGGCATGTAATCGGAAGGACGGAACGTCCTGCTCTGCGTTAACGTGGATGTTAGCAAGGGGCTGGAAGGAAGTTGTTAGTGTTAGTGGTTAGTGTGAATTAAACCTAAACTAACCCTAAGACCTAACATACATCCTACACTACTATCCTAGTGGATTTTTAAATTAAAAAAAAAAAAAAAAAGGGGGAAAAATAAATCTAAATCCTAAAACCTAAGGTCTAACTAAGACCTAGGTCGAATGAACTATGTAACCTAAAACTAATCCTAAGCTAAAGGGGTACGCAGACCCTTGGGAAGAAAAGGATAAGGATGGATAGGAGGCATTCATTGGCATTTATGAACTGTCCCTTCGGGGACGGCGCCAGTTTTGGCGGGACAGGTAGGAGATAGAGGTATCCATTTGGAAGCTTGGCTAAATTCATTTGCATGGAAAAATTTGAAAATCGAGACTCACACCCCAAGTGGAGGTGGCGTAGAAAATAAGGAAAAAGGGCGAGCCTTTATTGCATTAATGGTTCTTGGTCCTCGCGACCAGCTCGCCTTGGGAAGAGTATGAGGGAATTTTGATTTTCATTTTTTTGTTGATTCGAGCTTTTGCAAAGTTGCTCTGCATTTGGTTTCTTGGTCAGTTGAACCAGCTCTTGCATTCGACATTTTCTTGGAAGTTTTGAGGCTGTTGATCAGCCAAGAAGAAGGAAGAAAGTGCTGGGAATATTGTGTTGCCGTTGTGGAAGAAAAACGCGGCAAAACGAAGCTTTCTTCGAGTTCTGGAAAAGAGATTACAGGCATGTTAAGCCCTTCTCTTTAAAATCTTTGCTTGATTTAAATGTTTCATTAAAACAACCCTGCTCTTGGGTTGGGATTGCTTGATTGTTTTTGAGTTGATTTGGAAATGGATTTGTTGATTCTTGCCTTCTTTTCCTTGGAAAATGATATGAAACGGCTCTGGTTGCTCGGCCTTGAATTGTTGTTGCTTAAATTTGGTTGGAATAGGAATTACCGTTGTGGTTGCTGACAGTGTTCTAGAAAGAAATAAACATTTTCTTCCTCTGTACATGTGGTATGGAGTGGACAGGCTGTTTAAACTTTTTTCTTATAATGTAATCGTTCTCCTTGATGTTGTGCTTGGAACTGCTATTACATGTGAAGAGAAAAATGGAATTTCAGTCATGTTTTGTTGCTATGATATGGGTTTCCTTCCTTTCTTGCTGTCATTTTTGGAAATAATGGGGTACAGTCGTCCCCTTGCTGTTGTGGTTAATCCGTCCTTGCATTTGATTGGTTGGAAACACTTCCACGACGTGCTGGTTTGTTGACAGTATGGTGTTTGAAATAGATATAATTCTTTCACTGTTCGTGTTGTTTGAAAGTGGAACAGGTGTGTAATCGTTCCTTATGGTGTAAAGGTTTTCCATTTAGTGTAATCGTTTCTTTACTGTGTATGTGGAACTGTCCTTGCAGAAAAGAGGAAATGGAAATAGTATGAACACTGTCTTGATTATTGAGTTGTCTGTCTTTGTAATTCTCAATGAATTACCCTCCTGTCGTGCTGGTGGTTGATGTTGAATGGAAGTTGAAACGGATTCTTTTCCGTAAGATGTTTAATAGGAACAGTACAGGCAGTGTGAATTGTTTTATTGTTGTGTGATTGTCTTTTGTCACATGAACTTTTGAGATAAAATGGTGAAGGTTGTGTGAGCGGCTTGGCGTTGTTTCAGATCAAGTTTCATCAAGGAAATGAGATCTTTTGTTTGCTATATGCTGTTCGGAATTAAAAGGGAATATCATTTCTTTTGAGCTTCATGGAATGGGTATTCACTGTTTAAGAGTTTTGTATCCTGAACTGGTAGACTGTATGGTTGTTTTCACCACTATGATAATGCTCTTGTCATATGGTCTTTCGTGATATGGTGGTACAGGAGGTATGAGAAGTTAAGGTCGCTCTATACTGAAACTTCTTTTGAAAAGGAAATAATTTCTTTCTCTCTCTCTGCTGTGTTGATTATTATGAATACAACATTGTTTTCTTTATAAGCATACGAATGGCCTTGGGGAAAGAAAAGACAACATGTTTTGGCTGTTCATTTCTTTTCTTGCTTAAAAGGGATAAGACTTCTCTCTCCCTTTGCTATTTCGGGATTATGAAGAAATGGTATCTTATATTTTAAAGGAATGGACATTAAAATTTTATATGAATGTTCGTGAGAGTTGGAAAAAGGAATAGTTTCTCCTTCTGAACTCATAGAGAAATATAATGTTTCTTGCTAGGAAAGTATGATGATTGGCTGTGTTTATTAATGCTGATCGGTCCTTTAAGATCGAATTGTTTTGGTGATTGTGTCTTAATCTTGGAATTGCTGTAGGTAATAGCAATGAATAATATGTTATTTGAACGGGATAAGTTCATAGGATTATAAATTTATGTGGTTTATTGACTGCAGGATGTATAACTGGTTGTTTGGTTAACTATACAGTGAAAGAAGTATGGAACCTTCTAGTATAGTAAATACCTAGTATACATACTGATATGGTTTGCTCAACGATAAATATAATGTCTTACTAACCTGTTTGGCATTCATATGAACTGGAAATAAATGAAATCATTCTGCACGCTTTTAAAAAGTGAATTACGAGTGGATTTTGTAAGTTTCACTGAATCGCTATCTTAATTTGAATTTCGTTTGGATTCCACATTGTTTGACAGTCATGTGGAAGGAAATAGAGATATGAACGAATGTTTTAGAAAAATGATCTTTTTCTTTCATTTAGTTGGAATTTTGGAATTTGCGAATGATGAATTTTATAGTGCTTAGATGGGAGCTACTATATGCATTGCTGTTCGCCTTCTTGTTGTGCTTGAATGCTCTAAATTTAACATGCTTCATGAACGGAAAGGAAGGTAATGGATTTATATTCAGTTAGTTTCATCCTTTGCATTTGTTATTAATGAAAGGCGTGGAAAAGATAACTGTATGCTGTATAGGCAGCAAGCTACTTGAATTCCTAACTTTACAAATTTTGTAAATTGATACTTGCAATGATTATGTGAAAACGGGACAGCAGTCCCTTGGCTGGTTGTGATGATATTCTGATGATTTAGTGGTTATGCTGATCTCTCTTTTGTGCTTTTCGAGATTGATGTTTTGCTGTTGTTTCATAAAAGCAGGGTTCTTTTATTGAAACAGTTAGTTGAAGCATCTTATTTTAAGGATAAGTGCTTAATGTGCTCAGTTCATTGAACTGACCCGTGCAATTCATTTTGCAGATGGAATTTGATTAGAATGAAGACTTGGCTGTCTTCTGATGCCTCTTGATAAAATATAAATTAAATTGTAACTGTTGCTTTTATTCCTCTTTGAGGAATTGTGAAAGAAGAAAATATATTCTTCTGTCCATGAGTTGTATAGATGCTTTGTAAAAACTATACCCAATCAGTTGGATTGGCAAATGTACAAATTATGACTTGAAATATTGAATACAGTTACAAGTGTGATATTTTCAATAATTATATCAGTTTGATATTGTTATATAAATTGGGAATAAAATGTTACTTCTCGATTTGGAATTGTTTCGTAATCCTTGGATGGATGCTGAATTGAAACTGATATCTATTCTTACTTAAATACAACCTTTAAGTTGAACAATGCAATTAATTCATACTTGGGTAAAGATGAATTTTGAATTGACATTAAAAAGGATTAAGAAGAATATGATTTTATAATCAGAGGGTATTCAGGATTAGCTTAGGAGCTAAGGAATATCAATTTAAATTTGGAGTATTCGAACTTCGTTTTCGAACTTCGTTTTCGAACTCCATCATTGATCCCGTTTGATAAAAATTCAGATTAAAGGATATAGGATACATATATCCATAACTAATGATCCTTAACTATATAATGTTAAGGGGAACAAATGAGTTCATTTCTTGAAGTTTAGACCTCGTTTGAATGACGTCTAATAAGTTAATATTCTGAAATAAGTTGCAGTTGGAAACATCTTGGTTAAGTTTAATAGGTTAAACTTATTATGTCCGTCGGTACGGACTGCTTAATCTAATGATTAAGAAATAAACCAAGTAAGGAAATGTAGCTCTTCGATACGAAGGAGACGATACATAACGAACTAATGGACAGTTTAGTCCCTTTTAGTTATATACAACTGCAACGGAAACGAGGATCAAGGGATCAGCGTGGACGCTGAAAATTGCTTAAACTATTAACTCATGGCTAAGTCACTTGGGCAGGATGTGTATTCTCGTTGGGAGAATTCTGCAGGACATTGGCATACGCCCCATAAAGAAGGTGTCTTCATGAAGACGGGGTCTTCATGACGACACATTGTTGCAGCTGACATATAGCAATGCCCTCCCGAATTAAAACATTTAGAATACATAGGCTGAATGTGTAGATCTTAGCTGGGGTGGGGATAGGGTATGATCTGGTATACGGAGTGACTCCGGAATACTAAAGGTAATCAGACACACGGAGTCGTGGGGTAACGACACCGTATGTCTGCGTATCTTTAGTTACCAGGAGTGCCTTCCTATACCCGCTCATATTACTGGCTGGTATCGAAAGTTTAAAACGGAACTTAAACAATGAGGACTGGTAGGAACCAGGAAAGACCATTCTAGATAACAGGTGAAGTGAAGTGAAGGACGTATTCCGTAGATGTGTATCACATTCAGGAATATGATCATGCAAAGCATGTGAAAATCTTTGGCCAAAGTATCGCAATTGCTGGTTGCGTTGTCCTTATCACTTAATTTAAGATGCAGGATGTCAGATGAATATCAGTAACAGATATTCAGATAGGCTTCTTAAATGGATCACTTCGATAACCGGGGAAGGTTATGAGAACAAGTATATAAAATATACTATGCATAAACAAACATGAAGGATCGGTTGTTGCCGAGTCATGTACATGAAGGATCGGTTGTTGCCGAGTCATGAAATGAAGGATCGTTGAAACTCCGAGCCATGAAAATGGAAGATCGGCAGTTCATCGAGTCATTTACAGCAGCATATAGAATCTGTTATGAGATTGAATGGCATTGAATGTGTGTTCCATATTGTAAATATGTGAACAGGGAACATTCGTTTTTAAAAGAAATTGTATGATCCAAACTGTGTGGTTTGGGCAGAGAACAATTATTAAATCTTGAACGTGTGTTTGAATTTTATAATTCATAACAGAGAACGTTATATAAAAAAAAAAAAAAAAAATTCCCTTGTTCTGGTGTTTTAAAATGGGGATGTTACGGTGGTCGAGGTCATTGTTTCGAGTGTCGTTGATGTCTCTTTTAGAAGAGACGGATGAGGGAATCAGCATGGGCACTAGGCCATCCAGATTGGAGGAATGGGATTCGAAGCAAGATCTCGCAGGCGCCAACGGTGGAGGGATTGATGATTCTTTGTGTTGTGTTTGCATGGTGCGGCGGAAGGGCGCAGCATTTATTCCCTGCGGCCATACATTCGCAAACTCCGTACACGCGAGCTTTGGGTTACCAGAGCGTCGTGCCCACTTTGTAACATATGCATTATGGAGATTCTTGATATTTTTCTAATATCAAGGCCTAGTGCCATGAAGTTTATGGCTTCGATTTTACCCTTCTTGGATGGACAACCCATGCAACAATTAAAATAACCAAACGCAAAGAAAAGTTGAATCCTCCTCACTCCCAAATATGAAGCAAAATGTTTTTGTTTTTGTTCACATGGGACCTTAGGCTGCCAAAATGGGTGACGGACATCCGCACCATGATGTTCATAATATATTTTTGTTTTTGTGAATTTTTCTCCGGGTTTGTGTCGAAAACCCTTCAGTAAATTTCTCTAATTTTTCCCCTTCAATTTATTTTTTAGCAAAATAATTACGCCGAAGGCATTTCACTATGGGGCCGAGGCTTTCGCCCTCGGACAGCAGATTACGACATGATTCGGATAGGATGAAATCCGTACATCGTCGACATATCATATTTTAATATGATTTAAGCACCTCTCATACACATGGCAAGCGATAGTTGGAGAGTTCCCATGGCCAGTTTAACATATCGGGATTAGGTCGTGTTTAATTCATTTTTACGCCCAAATGCATTTGCACTATCGAGAGGCTGAAAATGGAGGGCCATGATGCGTATGTTGACGATGCACGGACAGTGAAGATGCAAAAACTTGGAGGATTGCAGGAAATATTGCAAAGGATCAAATTTAACATGAAATGAATTCAGGACTAATCTTTGACTTGCTAGGAAAGAGACCCCGATACTATTGGCGGTCTTATCTGCTCGCTTTCTTATGTTCATGCTGGCAGATTTTCAGGCCCCGCAGGCAAAAAATAATGTGATCATATATTAATCTAATCAATTGCAGGCATGTTTGTTTCATTATCTTTCTTATCCTTTTGAAGTGTTTCAATCTGTGTGAAATGTTGGCCAAAGTATCCTATGCTTTATTAGTTTATTTTTTTAATTTAAAAATAATTAAATTAGGACTGATTTTTGACAGGATCTAGCAGGTTTCAGGACTGATTTTTGACATGGCAGGTATAAGATTGCATAGGATTAGCTTTAACGCGATTTCAGGAGGTGTAACGTGAGTTCAAGAGATATTTTAGTTTAGAATATTAAAAAACTGATGAACCGTATATTTTGAGGGAAATGTTGCATTTAATACAAAACTTCCATGCAAAAAATGGAGTACAAGTGCGGGAGTCCGCCATGCAGAAGCCCACGTCTCCAACGTCAATATGAGGATGTTGGTATGGGCGGCATGGTCTTCCCATTGAAACAACCTCAAAAAATAATTTCTTTTGCATGGATTAGATGAAAGCATTGGGGGTTTAACATTTGTGTTTGTGAATGCAAATTCACGGTGAAGTTGTGGACTGTTTGCTGCGGGATATCCACAAGGCTCCATTCCAGTATTATCATCTAGCCTGGTTTCCATCATTTCAGTCCTGAGGTAAAGTATACGGTTTTGAGGATTTATTTTTAAATGCAGATGCAGGCGTTTGATGTTCAGGTGGCTATGAAGTTTGTAAATATTTTTTCTTTTCTTCAAAATCCAGAAAGTTGGTACAGATTATCTGGCGAATTATGAATGGCATGAAAATACCACAGTCTGGGAATTCTATTTCTTTTTACATGTATTGATGTTTTTTCTTTGTTAGCACACATCAGTACAATTCCTGCTCCTCTAAACAGTTAACGTGGGTCAGCAGGTGTTGTGACGCCTTGTTTTGAAGTTTTTTTATTAATTTGGGTCAGGAAGTTTAGGTCTGTTCTGGCTATTTTCATGAATGTGAAGCTTAATATTCTTTGACTCCTAGAACTTATTGTAGTCCTCCTTGTTTTCTGATATCTCAAAGAACATATCTACACATTTCTTAACAAGATTCTTTCTAATAACCTTTAATATCTTAATCGTTAATGTGTCTCTCCAGAAATATTCGGGGGAAAATCTTCAGAGTTAGCAACCCCTTTAACAAAGCTAAGATATTCAGGAATCAAATCCTCACAGTTGTCCATAATAAACACTCTTCTAACATAGAGCTTGATATTGTCAGCAGGTATTGTGATGGTTGCATTTTGAAGCTTTTTTTTATTAATTTAGGTCAGCAATTTTAGCTCTTCTTCCTATCTTCATGAATACCAAGCTTAATATTCTTTGAGAATGACTCGTAGAACTTATTGTAGTTCTCCTCATTTTCTGTTATCTCAAAGAACATCTCTACACATTTATTAACAAGAATATTTCTAATAATCTTTAATATCTTATTTTGTTGAGGTGTCTCTCCAGAAATATTCAGGGGAAAATATTCAGAGTCAACAACCCCTTTAACAAAGCTAAGATATTCAAGAATCAAATCCTCGCAGTTGTCCATAATAAACACTCTCCTGACATAGAGCATGATATTCCCGCCATTTGGCTATCAACTGCCAAAATCTGATGATCGTAAATCTTGTATTCTAAAATCCTAGGAGACTGGTTTTAACATTCTTTAGTAAATGTAGTATTTTGGGCCCGAGAGTAACATCATAATTGGTGATCTCTTTTTCCCACCTTCAATTTTTCTATAAGGCTTCTCAAAAATGAACTTGGTGTAGACAGAGTTTTAAATTTGACATTTTTCCATGTTTGTCATCTTAGTGGTTTAGAAAAATCAGACAGTTTAGAGGCTAGTCATAAAATTTAAAAAGAAACTTACGGGATGTTTAAGAAACTTATGGAATTTGTAAAATTGAATTTAACTTGTGTACGTTCCATATG
Organism: Taxus wallichiana var. yunnanensis; assembly: GCA_018340775.1. Taxonomy (NCBI): domain Eukaryota; kingdom Viridiplantae; phylum Streptophyta; class Pinopsida; order Cupressales; family Taxaceae; genus Taxus; species Taxus wallichiana. The sequence goes on from CM031233.1 coordinate 118,881,222, forward strand.
AATGTTTTTTTTTAATGTTGATAATCCAAGAGGCTAGATTTGTTGCAATAAATAGTTTTCATACAGATTTGTTTAGCAGACTCGTGACTCAATATTGTACATCTGGTATATTATTATCAATCCATAGCCGCGTAGAACAGGCCAATGCTTTTACATACATGTAATTATAATATCTTACATAGCTCTTTAGGAACCTGCATTTATAATTATGTCTCGAATATTATTGAAAAATTATCAGAAAACATAGATTGTATGCATGCTATCATTTGGCAATAAACTTTGTTGACAATTAGTTTAGTAGTTTGCAAAAGAAATAAGACTGGATGAAAGCTATTGTTTGGATAATTTTTTTACAAATACATTAAGACAATAATTTTCCTGAAAGTATCTTAAGTGGTTACTGCAAACTCTCAGCTCCTTCTTGTTTTGCAAAAGAAATCTTAGATTGATGTAGACTGTTTTTTTTTCATTTCCTTGTAGTATATTGTTGTGTAGCTTTTAGTTGTTTACTATGTGGGTTCAATAATATATCAGCATGAAAAAAGAAGAAACTTCTGAAATATTTATACCACATCGGCATGAAGGAGCAAGTGCCTTCGACGATGGCAGGATTTGGTGTGTGCTGAGGGGTTCCCACCCCTAGGAGGCCTCGCCGAAATGCTCACGTTAGACTGCCTATCGCCAAGGCTTTTAAAGTTGCCTGCCACAACGGATTACACCTTTTTCCATGTGTTTACATGGTTTATTTGGATTCAGGTAAAAAACATTGCCTGTTTTATTTCCCTCTTTTCCATGGAGAAGAATGTGATACTTGTTTCATATAGATTCTCACTTGGTGTTTGACATAATGTGATACTTGTTTCATATAGATTCTCACTTGTTTCAACTTTGTCGCTAGCTTGTGAGAAGACCTCACAAGAATTATGTTCATATGCGGTAGAATATTAAAATTATTTAGTGTTGGAAACAATTTAAAGATGTCGAACGAAAAGATTTATAGAAAAACTTCGCGCCCATTCATGAATTTTTCCTCCGCCTGTAAAACAAATAATAAAGATGATCCGACTAGTGCTATGGACAATGGGGTAAAGAAATACGACAGGAGTTCTTTACATTTCGATGTTCGACTTTTACGTGTATATAATATTTTGGAGTTTTAAAAAGTACGGTAAGAGTTTTAAATTTTTATGTTAGTTTTATTCAAAATTGGAATTTAATTTATAAAAATTAAATAAAGATTAGGAATTTTTAATAAATTACTAGTGTTTGAATTATTTTAAGTTTTCTTTAATGAATAGTCAACAACTAAACATTTTAATATTTAAAAATAACATTTAAAGTTATTGATTTTGTTGAGACTTTATAATATATGTCGATGTTTATTTTTAATATATTATGTTTTTTATTGCGAAGTATTTTTATGTTGATAATAGTTTATTAAATGTGATAAGGTGGTTCTTAGTGTAAACAGGATGGTTTGAAACTATCTTTTGGGATGTGTTGATGTTCGGCAATTTCGATGTCATGGATTTCCTCAACATTTTTACTATGCATTCAATGAATATAAAGTGGTTGGTTATTTACCACATATTAGAGGAACATTGAACAATTGCAATTTTTTCCTAAATAGCATTGGTGTGACTTTAGTTGCCGACACTTTTGTGAATGGTTGAAAAACAAGGGTTCTAATTTCCTGATGTAATAGATCAAGGCCATTCATTTCCATTGTGCAAGTTAGCAATTGTAAGAAATGTTTTTACAATTTATAGTGAAGAAGTGTCGATGACAATGGCATGTGGATTGAGATTTGACCTGGACAAACATATATCCACGAGTCAAGCACTAGATCATTTCCATAATTACCACTCTTCTCCTTTTGGTAATAGGACGGTAAGAAAAGAAAGAAAATCTAGAGTAGGAGGGGTGGTTGTGATAACATGGGGGATATCGAGGTCAATCCCATGGATGTGAGGATATGCCTTCACTATCTCCCCTAGTGTTGTTCCTTTTACCCCACCCAAATCTACTACGCTCTTTAATTCTTTCAAAACCTCGTAGAAATTCACAATCTTATCAATTGTTGTCATGGTAGTCAACACCAAAAAAATTATTGATGAACATCTAAGTATTTATTTTTTGTTAAATTAGTGAGACTTAGATTATTTCTATTTTTGACGATTGTTAATCTAAATGGAGCTTTGGCACATGATATGATAGTGTTCAATAAGACTTTACATTTTCATAAAAAGATGAGCCTTAACATTTCCATTCCACGTCTCTCATGACAAAGAACTCGATAGAGATGCACCAAAATAAATTCAAAAAGAAATGGTGGGATTGGAATTACATGACAAAATGAGGTGCAAAAGTTACTTGTGAATTGAAAAAAACCCTTATTATAATAATCAATAATTAACATAAAAGTTAAAAATAAAGTAAGATAATTTAGTTTAATATGACTGCTACCATAATTTGTAACTCATGTGCAATTGCTAATTAGTTTAATATGTCTTCGTGTACGTAATTGTGTTGGCAACAACCAAAGTTGAGCTTTACTTATGCATGCTCAAGATATAGTGAAATAATATCATTTGTGTTGAAAAGCACATTCAATCATAGTTTTCTACAATATTGTTAGTTTTTAGGTAAAATCTCTTAATCGAGATTTCCTTATTCAAAAATAGATTATAACTTAACTTTATGCCCACACTCCTTTTTAAATTCTAAGGTATTTAGTTTTTAAAAATAGGGGTCAAAAGTTTTAGTTTATATTTAAACTAACCCTACCTCTCTAACCTACCCCAATACCTAATTCAAAATAGCAATAAATTAAACCCTTTCACCCCCTAATGTCTATGGTATATTGAATTTTATTTCGTCAATTTTATTTACCTCAATATGAATGAATGTGCTCTAGGGTATTAACTAGATAATGAACCTTTGTGGTGGATGTAAGGTGTGAATATGATCAAGAAGAGATCTCGTTGATAACATACATGCACCTCAAAGATAAATCCAAAAGTGTTCTTGTTCAAGAATTTCAATATGCCGAATCACCTCATTTGAATTCCTTATAAAATGTGTAAGTTCCCATCATGGATTTAAATGATCACCATAAATAGAAATCAAACTATGATTTCAATTTCAAAGATCATACTTACTAAAGAATGAAAACTATGAAGATAATAAAAAAGTGTTCTCTTTGGAAACACACATGTATTATGGTGATGAGGACTCATGTAAAGATATTTTTCCTTCAAGTAAGGTAAATAATAATGTTATCATAGGATTTTCTAATGCTAAGTAGAGCATACAGAGTTGAATAAATTGATATAAATATTTTCCAAGGTTTCCTCACAAACCTTCAAGGAAAAGTATACCCATTGAAAGTTGAAAGTTATGAATATGTTCATGAAATACTTCTTGTTTCAACATACATGCATGATGATGAAGACAAAGAAGGTGGAGAAAATGAAGTTGCATCTAATCAATTTCTCAATGAAAATGTCAACAACTTTCTCTTACTTTTTCTTCACCGCAAAGATTTTTTGGCATACAGTGATGATGAAATTAAAGAACTCAAATTGAAGTACCTTTCAAAGCTTCAGGAAGTGATTTGTGTGCAATTAAATCATGCTCTCAATCATGAGGTAGTTCAACTTGTAAAAAATATGCAATGCATGTATTAAGAACTAGCCATGCTTAGTAGAATTCACAAAGATCTTCACTCATCAAGAGTAGTTTATAAAAAAGAATACCTTTCAAATAAAACTTCAGAGACTCTTGATGAAGACCGTAATCAATGCGAAGAATCATATAAAGGAAATTTTACTTTCATTGAGGTACATGTGATTTTATGATGAATAAGGTATAACAATGGAACATGATTAATGAAGAACTATTAAAGATATCATCTCAATGTTAATCTATCTTTTACCACGCTATTATGGATATTAGAAGGATGCAACTTAGATATATTTTACTAGATATATGATGGATGAATGATGAATCTATTTCATATTGTGACCATTAATTATGATGATTCTGCTTTGGATGTTATCATGGAATAACTTGGATGAATTCTATGTTTTGATCTACTATAGAAACATATGTGACATTTTGGATAGTTATCATTTGGATGTTGGTTGCTTTTTATAGATTTGGATTATCAATCATAAGTGAAATAATTATCGATTGTTGTATAGTTGGAATGAATATCCATGATTGATTTGGTTGTCATTATATTGGATTATTTATCTGATTTATTATTTATCGAGAAGGTATGTTTAATGTGTGAATTGAGTGTAGATTATAGTCACATAGGAGAACGTGGGTTTTAGAGTTGCACCTCAAGTTACACAAGCAACTGACTAGGATGATTCTTTAGCCATGCATGATATTTTGTGTAACCTTGTGTGTATGTGGTGTATTCATTTTGGACACCATTGGTGATTCCTAATGTATCTATGTTAATTTTAATTTGTTTAAGCCTTGATAAACTAGTTTAGGGACCTAATGGTCCCCACATGCATTAGTGATGTTATTATGTTATTAATCTTGTTTTAGTGGTTTGGGACCACCTAATCATCATTTGGGTGGGCCCCACCACCTCTTTCTTTGAGCCACTTTACCCAATCTCGAATTTGGGCTAAATGTGGCATTTGTAAGGGTCTCTTTTCACATTGGGGGTCTCCCTTACACTGAAATGGACCCCTTGGACCCTACCTATGGGTAGGGGGTCTCTTTTCAAGTCAAATGGGATTTTCCTCCCATTTGACACCTCTCTCATGTCACCATCTTGTAAGTGTGGTTTATTTTTGTGATTTCTTAAAAGTTGAAGTGTGTTGGCTTATTGGATTTTTAGGAAATTTGGGAGACTACTTCCTAAATGTGTTTTTTTATGTCTATTGGGATTTTGGAATTTTGTTGGAGAATGAGATGGGTGACACATGTCACCCTCTCATTTGTGAGGATTGGAATTTGATTCTTATTTTTATACCTCCTCATGGAGAGGGGTGAAATTTTGCTTGTCATTTTTACTATGAGAGTTGGAGAAAGCTTGGAGCTAGGATCTTGGAGCTTGAAGTGCTTGGATTTTTTTGGAGAGGGATAGCTTGTTTTGAGGTAGGCCTTCATGCCTCTCATTTTCCTTTTTTAGTATGTTGTGTAAAATAAAAATGGTTTTTTGGATTTCTTGAATGCTTGCATGTTGTTGTGGGTGTCTTTGTAAATATTGTTTGTTCTTATTTTCTCCATCCATCCTATGGTTGTGGTGGATTTTGGAATTGTAGGGGAAGAGGGAGGAATTTCCCTCTTACACCACATGGCTTGATGGAAAAGCCATGATGGTATATTTATTATTTCCTCCCTCATATGGTTTGATGTGGAAGATGATTGTTCATATGGTTTGAACCTCATCTTCCATCCTTGTGAAGGAAACTATCTCATGGTTTGAAAATTTGAAAATCCTTACAAGGAGGAGGCTTGGAGTTTGGGATGGAGTGATAAGGTGGGATGTATGATGATTATGAAGATTATTTTGTTCCTATGGTTGGTTCACAATATGGCTTATTATGGGCTCCTTGCCACTCTTCCCCTTTGAGGAAAACATGGAGTTCTCCTCTTTGTGATTTTGGTGTTTTTTTGGTTGTTTTGTATTAAATGTGTGTGTGTGTTGTCACCTTTTGTCTCCCCTTACTTGTGAAATCTTGAGGCATGCATTCTCTCTCTCCCATGGGATTGGAGGGAGGCTAGCATGTCCTCCATTTGGTGGAGATGGCATGTGATGATGCCATTTGGTTGGGAGGAAACTGGACCCCTTTTTCTTGTGCATTTAAAGACTTTCATATGGATTGGAAGCTTGGAAATTATGTTTGGAGCATGGAAGAAAAGTTTAAAATTTGGCATGTTGTTCCCCATTTTGGGGAGGCTTGTCCTCTTGCATTTTAAGTATGATTTTGTAATGTTTTGTAATATATTTGTTAAGTCTTCTTCTATCTTGAGAAGAAGCTTTGAATCCTTGTATTTGAAATATTGTGTCATTTTATCTTCTCTCTTGAGGAAGAAGGATTGGGATATTGTAAACTTGTTTCCACATTTTTGGTAGACTCATATCCTTGTATTTATTTGTATTTTGTATCCTTTGTTTAGTGAAAATTTGAAATGTATTTGTAATTTTGAAAATGAGAAGAATGAAAGAATGTTTTATATGGATTGGAAAGTATGTAAATTTATATCATCTTTTAAAGTTTGAAATCTTAAATTTTAAAAAAAAATTAATCTTGAAAGTTTGTTTTGTTTTTCTTATGTTAAATGAAATTCTTGTATTATTTTAAAAATTTGGAAAAAAAAGAAAATGTATTTGGAATTTTTTATTTTGTTTCATGAATGATTATAAATCCTCAGTATATTTAGTAAGTTGAAATGTATTTCTTATTTTGGAGATTAAAATGCACCTAGCTAATTATTTAAGGTTTATTTTTTTTTGTTAAAAATGTATTTCCTAAAAAAGTTATGAATAGTTATATTTTTATTATTTTACAAAAAGAAATGAAAATGAACTAATTTTTTCATAATTCTCTTACAAATCTATTATGCATTATAGATATATTTGAAAAAATGTGTTTTTGAATTTATGCTATATACACTATTTATTTATAAATCTAAGAAAATGATTATAAAAAAAATTATAAATAATGGTTTTCTTTTGTTGTATAAATTTCTCTTGTGTGTATATTTGTTAATTTATATTATAACATACGATATTTTTAATAATATTAAAAGGGTATTAAATATATATATATATATATATATTATTTTAAATAAAGGATATATAAAAATAAATATATTATATTATGTGTGTATGAAAATAAAAAACAAAAATAATTATAATTTAGGGAAGAAAAATACATATGGTATTTAATTGAGTTATATATTTTTTCAATTTAAATCATAAAAAAAAGAAATTAGGTTTTGTGGAACAAGTACGCATAATGCCTATGAATTAATAAGAGAAAACTCCCATATATGTTGTGTTGATGGTTTGCACACATTACATGTGTACCTTTGTGTGTGTGTGGCCATAATGCACCACACCACAAATCCCATACCTACATGCATTATATTTAAAACCATGCCTAATCTTTATATATATACCTAAATGCCATATAAAACGGCCACATAACTCTCTAGTTCACAAAAATTATGAAATTATGTGTATGATATATATATATAAGATATAATAAGAGTTTTACATAATATAAAAGAAATATAAAATATATATATATTCAATAAAAAAAAAGTTTGAGGGATGAAATGGATTTTTATCCTATTTGAAAAACAAAATAAATGGTTGGAATCTCAAGCATGGATGGTTTTTTCATGAAATCTCCATCTTCTCCTTCCTTCTTCCCCTGCAAAAACAAAAATGGATGCAAATGGAAAAAAAAATAAAAAAAAAAATGAAATTAAAAGGAAAAAAAAAAGGATAAATTAAAATAATTATGGATTTCAAGGAAACCCTAAGATAAGGGTGGAATTAAAATAAAATAATGGGGCTGGGGATATTAAACCCTGAGAATAAAGGGGATTTTAAATTAGAGGAATAAAATGATGGGTGTGGTGTGTGTGGGTGTGTGTAATTAAAAAGGAACCTGTGTGGGATTTTGTGTTGTGTGAGTGCCATGTGTGTGTGTATAAATGTTTAATTTAATAAAATGTGAGTGATTTTATTGGGACTTTTATGAAAATTGTTTTAATAAATCAATATGTAAGATGGGATTTTTATTTATAATGGGTCATTGAGAGTGATAAAATATTAATTGGGACTTATGAAAATAATTAAACAAATAATTTTTGGCATGAGCTAGTATAGTAACCTAAATGGACCCTTTTCGATTTAAATTTAATATAGATAAAGAGGGTTTTAACCTAAGTAAAATTATGGGAAAAATAAAATAGTTAAATAAATTATTGTTTAAATAGTATACTTACGCTAATTAACTATTAATAAAGTAAAAATTTTTAAAAAAAATTTCCAGAATTTTCTAGTCCTAGTTATGTTTGGTTTGGGTGTGTCAAAATGGGGCATTACATTTGGTATCAGAGCTTGGGTTCCAACACCGGGTGCATTAGGTATGATCATGTAATAGATTAATAAGTTTGGTTTTATTTGATTTCCCATTTACAAAAATGTTTCGCTAAACTTATTCACTTCCTTCCTATGTTGTTTTGAACGTCGTAATGAGGTGTTGGATGTCGCACATCTAAAACAATCACTTTGGAGCGTTGTTCCTACTCTTAGGATGTGATTTGTTATCGAATACCATCTTAGGTGGGAAATTTTGAGAAATGGAACAATCGGGGTGATTGGAATGCAAGTTTTGTTCAAATTCTCTATTCTAAAACACTTTGTAAAAGTTAGAAAAAGTTGTTCAAAAATAGCATGCAAAATGGCTCCGTGGCTCCCATAGTGGAGATCGTTTAGGATGATCATGTTCTCTAGTGACATGGGATGTCAAACAAATTTAAACCTAAATTTATAAGATCATTTGATCATTTAGTTGAAGGAATTTTGAGCCCATTTGATCACATTGTTGCATGGGACAACAATTGAAATATAAGAAAATTCATTTCGATATTGACCCGTGGTTTAGGAGATTTAGTAGGAAATTGAAATCTACCACTTCTAACCTTTAGTATTTTCCATGTCAATTGATTTGCAAAATTGGTTTTGAGAAAACGGATTTGGGAGCTAGTTTTTCAAGCATGTTTTGGAGGCCTCTAGTCATTCTGTCACAAAAACAAACTAGTCAATCACATAAATTAGCTCCAAAAATGAGGTCATAACTAGAGTTCTAGTTATCAGAATTATATTTTGTAAGTTGCATCAGATTCTATATATATAGGATAATAGATGAGAGTTGATATAAAAGATTTGAGTTTGTGAATCTTGTTTTGAAACCCATTTCGTAGCTAATTTCACTAAAAATATGTTGAAATGCAATAGCAAAACTTTAATAGTTGGCCCGAGAAGGTGCTTCAGTTTGAGATTCATTCACCATTTTTGGGTTTTGTATGTCTTGTTTGACTCCCTATATAATAAAATTGGTTGGATGTATTTTGTTTTACCATTTGGGTATTTGTAGTTGTTTGGTAGGCCCTTTTTGTAGCCATTTTGGCTAGATCGTAGAACAAGAGAACTGGGTCTTTTTGAACCGTTTGACATCTTAGGACACCCTTGGAGGGTGAAAGATTTTATAATATGATTATCATGATGTGTTACATGTGTTCTAGGTTGAATTTTATGACCTTGAAAAATTGGATGCTGAGGCATTTTTGGTGCTAATTGATTTGGTATAGTTTGGTCATTTTGGACACCATACATAGTCATGGTTGTTTTTACAAATTAATAATTAGTGTTGGATATAAGAGTGTAGAATTGTTCCCTGGATCTAAGGAATATGTTTAGGGTGTTTGGTTAGTTGGTTTTTCCTCTTTGAGTGATCCTATTATTTCTTGGGACACTCACTCGCAATGTTAAGGACACCACATTTAAACCTAACAAAACCCTTTTTGTATGGGTGTGAAATAAATAATGTACACCTTGTTGTAGAGAAACCTAATAAGAGAAAATGGTCTTCCACATCTTAAAATTTCATTATTGTGAATTAGAATAATTTCTACTCCTCATGTATATGTTACCAATCTCAATTTTATAACTCTCTTTATAAGAAAATTTACCAAACAACCTTATAACCTTGCCTTTCTTTTTGAAAGTGTATTTCTAAATTTAGCATACTTGGATGAAAATGTTTGCTAATGTAAACTCCTCTAACTTGTCTCTAAACAATATATGATAAGGGAAAAATTTTTAGTGTCTCTTTTATACGATGGCTTTACTCAAAGTGATATTTCATAGTTATTTTATCCTCTTCTAGTAAACTAAGAATACATTGAGCTATTGGAAAAATGAACTCTAGTTTTCACAACTTAAAATTCTCATCAAAGCCCTCAGTATAACATTTTGGATTAGCTTTGGTAATGTTCAAGTTATTTATAACCCTTCTTGAGCTCGACAAGCCCATTTTCATACTATGATCATTTACTAAGTTTTGGTGCAATGTAACTTGGTTAAATCATTTTACCTTAGAAGTACACTTGTGATAATAACCCTTCTCGAATTGGTTAGAATGTTATTAAATAATCACATTTATGACACTAAGACTTATGTGTAGAAATCATGGAATCACCCTCTCCCTCTTACCTTATCTTCATAGATATAAGAACAATGATTATATGAAAAAAAAAATTCTCTCTCTCTCTCTCTCTCTCTCTCTCTCTCTCTCTCTCTCTCTCTCTCTCTCTCTCTCTCTCTCTCTCTCTCTCTCTCTCTCTCTCTCTCTCTCTCTCTCTCTCTCTCTCTCTCTCTCTCTCTCTCTCTCTCTCTCTCTCTCTCTCTCTCTCTCTCTCTCTCTCTCTCTCTCTCTCTCTCTCTCTCTCTCTCTCTCTCTCTCTCTCTCTAAAATAGATCTCTCTCTCTCTTCTCTATCGATCTCTCTCTCTCTCTCTCTCTCTCTGATATGGGTATCTCTCTCTCTCTAATGGATAATCAATCTATGCAATTATAACTAATCTCTGTGAAAATATGGTGTCATGTGGAATTATAAGTAAAATGGTGTAATATTTTGGATGATATATCTGCAATGATTTATACCCCATAAAAAATATATATATATATATATATATATATATATATATATATATATAGATATGAACATATTTATAACACACAAATATATATATAGTATATCTATGTGTGTAATTATACCTTATAAACAACAATAAAATCATGAAATTATATGTAAATGGGAAAACTCATTGAATATGTATTTAAACAACCTTGGTTGACCAATAATGTTATCATTTGTTACCCCTTAAAATCTAAAATTGAGGTGATCATAAGTTATTGTTTCAAATGGAATAAGTGATGTTTACTATTCTTAGTTATGTGATATTCATATAATATGGATTACACTCTAAATTGTTGGTCTTATGTAAGTAACTTAGGCATTGTGTTGTCATTCCTAAGTTCTAGATGAGAAAGTAATGTGAATAATTGAAGGTTGCAATGGTCTCACAAATTAGATATGCCTTTGGCTACTTGACTCTTAGGAGACTCTTGCGTAAGATTTATTTCACATTAGAAAACTCTTAGTAACTTATTATAAGATAAATGATGTAACCCCTTATTGTGAGGACTAAGAATAATGATTATCTATTCTTTCCACCTACCTTGGGTGAAGATGTCCTTTGTTATCAGTGTAAACCCTAGTTAAGAAATGTAAAATTTGAGTTGCATCAAAAGCTATGTTGTTTTGGGGTACTCTTGAAAACATGGCCCCATTGATTTTACCACTCAATAGGGTGGTGAAATTTAAGTTCTTTGTATGAAATAGATTCACCCTCTAGTTAAGAAGTATATTTATATACATCACTTTTGACCTAAAGGGACTTTAGTGACCAAGTTAAATGTTAAGTTAAAGTTAGCATAAATTTTGGATTTTGAGAAGTGTTAGGTTATACCTTCCTTAAAGGAAAATGTGTATTGACCTCTTGAACTCTTGAGGAAGGTATGAACAGAAAAGTTGTTGTATCTCGTCCAAGTTATAATTTTGTAATAGTATCTTGATAGGTTTTGGAAACATCATTTTTGAATGAATTTTTTTCTCCTAACTCATTTATATATTCTCTTGGTTATAGTGATAAAGAAACAATAAAATTTAAGTAAAATTTTCATATGTCTTATTGAATTGAAAATTTGTTGTTTGTTGTTTCATTAAGGAATTGTGGCTTTTTTTGGAGTGTAGAAAGTTTGAAAATTGTTTTTTCATGGTGAAACTTAGGTAAACTTATAAACAATAATAAATTAAACTATCCTTTATGGGTTTTCTAAGGAAAATTTTGAACCGAAATTGAGATGTTCTAGAAAATGGTACATGTTATGAAACCTTGAAACAAACTAGAAATCAATCCTAACTTGATGGTTGGCTAGATATTTCACCCACAATTTATTGGTACTATCACTATGTGAATGTAAAAATAATTTTCAAATCAAGTCACCACCCCTTAATTATGTTTGGTATTATGTGAATCTTCATCTTTGACCCCTTAATGAATAATGTAGATGTTAGGACCAATTTGGAGAGTCTTGTGAACCATTTTCCAAATTTTAAAGTTAATGTGAGCTAGAAGGTGAAACCACACGTAAAATTGGAAATTTTTCTCTCTTCTTGTGTGGTATTTGTGGCACCTTGGATGGTTTCCATGAGTGGGCTCGTACACATCAAGTATGCATAACTTGTTAACCCTATTTGAAATGACCATTATGTTCCCTTGGCTCACCCATCAATAGTTTCCTTTTAAATGTGGACCCTTATGTGGCTTAAGGAAGTTAGACGATGATGCAAATGAATATTTTGGAAGCTACAATTTCCCTTAATTAATATTCTCCTATTTGAGATAAACTTGACTCTTAACCATGTTATAGTTAATAAGGCTTGTTTGTTAAGAAAATAATAATATAGTTCCCTTAAAGTGACCTTAATGTTGGACATCCACTTACGTGTGATCATGTAGGGGTTTTAGAAAATGATGTTAACAAGAATTTCTTAAGAAGCTATAACTTTATTTAATTAAATTACTCTAAGTGGGAGAAATACTTAGTATAGGACCAAGTTGAATTGGAGGGACATGCTTGTTATGACCAACAACCACATGATACGATGTGATACCTCATGAGGTCATATCTCTATCTCATGGAGAGAAGGATGTAATGCCCACCATCCTCCTACATTATTTGATTATTGACTCATCTTTTTTTATTATTGGTAAATAGTTTTGAAGGGACTATACCCTGTTTACATAGAGGGCCTAAAAGCCAGATAAAACATGAAGAGGTTCCACAAAAAAGGATCAACATCCAGAATAGGCGTTAAAGCCAACAGTAACCGAAAGAGAGTTACTAAAGAAAAGTAAAACAGAGCGTGCGCTGCAACAAAGTAGCCAAAAATAGCAAAAAGTACGATGAAAAGTAGCATCTACAACGAAGACCTCCTTTACTTCTTGGCAGCTCTGTTAATTATGGACTTAATAGTTTGCAACGAGGTGAAAAGAGCCACCATTGTCATGTGTGTGGGGTCCTTAGCATCCAACTTTGCTATGGTTTGACTGTTTTCCTTGTCCATCCCCAAAGAGTGTCCGGGATCTCACTAAGCATAGAAACACTACGAACATGTTGTTTAAGGAAATCACTGATTGCATTAAAAATTGCCATGTTGTGATCATGGCAATCCTTTTCTCTCCCTAGATGATTGTCCAAGGAGTTAAGCTTTTTGTAGATTTCCTCAACTTGCTTATTGACAAGGTCAGTATCCTCATCCATCTTCCTTTTGCCTTTTTGATTGGCCGAATGCTGCACTTCTTCTTTCAATTGCATCATTTCATTTTCCAAAGCTTCCAGCCTTTGGGAAGTACTTTTTCCCTCTTTTTGTAAGGTCTCATCTTGGCCTGCACTACTAATGTGCAATAAGTTTTGGACATCTTCCAAATCCTGATTGTTATGAAGAACTCTTCCCGAAACAGGGGTGTCCAATTTGGGCTTCTTATGGTTCTTTGTTTTAGGCTTGGTCATGGTGGAAGGGATGGGGGTGGGGGTAGTGGTGGTAGGAAAGAGTGGAGCAGGTCTTTGGGGATGATGGGAGACTGGGGTATTTGGAAATACAGAGTTTTTGTAGCAAAAGGATAAGGCCTTGATGTAGGGGAATAGCACGGGAATGCTTCTGGAAATCCAAGATGGAGCGTTCGAGGGAGTTCAAAAGATAATGTGGGAAGCAGACAATGATTTTCCTATGGAAATGGTTTAGGAACACCAGGTGTTTAATAGGAACTGTAACATATCTCCCTTCCAAAGAGATATACCGGACCATCATTCGGGTGATTTCATCAAAGGGAAAGGGGATATAACTTACCCTCAATCCCACAGTAACAAAAACCAGCTCCTCATTATCAGCAGAAAACTTCTTCTCCTCAGCATTTTTGTCGATCCTCTTATTGAAGAAACGGAATCCATCCATCTCCAAGCCTGTAGCTTTAAATTAGCTCTTCATTAACAGTGATTTTATGTCCTCCATACTCCACTTTTCGATCTTTCCAATCCATAGTGAACTGGACCGAAATTCTCTGATCGTGTCCCTGAATTCGATCAATGAAGTTTTTGATTCCACCCTTCTTGAGGAGGTTCCATAGCTCCTTGTTTCTCTTCCATTCCGGGTCATTGTTGGGTTCTAACTAGCATAGGGCTCCTCCCATTTTTTCCTCTCTGAAATTACTGCAAATCTTGTCCTCAAAACCCTTGTTTGAACTGTTGTTTGAAATGCAGTTATCTTTCTGCCTGTCCCAGATTTTAAGAGTTCCACACACTTGTTGGGAGTAATGAAAGTTAATGTGGCCGTAGCTTACATGATATTTCCCACATGTGTGATCTTTTATCCCCTCTAAAGCCCACTCTAATTTATTAGTATCCTTACTCCATACCCGAGTGCCCATAAATATATGCTTTAATGTTGCTTTGTACCTTCTCAGGGATGTGATTAACATTATCCCAAATAATTAGATTATTATTTATGCCATGATTAGCCAATTCATCAAGCAACCTTATTTCCCTCCGGTATGTATGCTTGATTCGGATATTTTTGAAAGTTTGACAAATGTTTATAGTCCATGATGAAATCCTTGATATTCCATCTAGGAGGCGAAGACTGATTTAGATGATTAATGATGTTTAGTGAGTCTCCTTCCAGAATAATATTTTGAATGTTATGTGTCCGAGCAATTCTAAGCCCCCATAGAGCAAAGCCAAGGCTTCAAAGATAATAAGATTATTGACTCATCGTATTGAATGGATTATTGACATTTATATAATATTATTTAATCATTATATGGTTTTTTCGTAAATTACTCTTGTGACATAGGTGGTGTTTGAGGTACGTTGTGCCAATATAATGTTATGAGACATAGTACTAGTTTCTTGTACTACGATGTTATGGATATTAGAGGAATGCAACTTAGATAGATTTTAATAGATATATGATGGATGAATGATGAATTCATTTCATATTGTAACAATTAATTTTGATGATTCTACTTTGGATATTATCATGGAATATCTTGGATGAATTCTATGTTTTTATCTGCTATAGAAACATATGTGACATTTTTTATAATTATCTCATTTGGATGCTAGTTTATTTATGAATTTGGATTATCAATCATAAGTGAAATAATTATCAATTGTTGTATAGTTGGAATGAATATCCATGGTTGAATTTTTTGTCATTATATTGGATTATGTCTTTGATTTATTATTTATCGAGGAGCTATGTTTAATGTGTGAATTGAGTGTGCAGATTGTAGGTCACACAGGACAAAGTGGGTTTCAGATTTGCACCTCAAGTTGCATAAGCAGCTGATTAGGCCGAGCCTTTATCCATGTATGATCTTTATAAAACCTTGTGTGTATGTGGTATATTCATTTTTGGACACCATTGGTGATTCCTAATGTATCTATGTTATTTTTAATTTGTTTAAGCCTTGTACTAAACTAGTTTATGGACATAATGGTCCCCACATGCATTAGTGATGTTATTATATTATTAATCTTGTTGTTAGTGGTTTGGGAAAACCTAATAATCATTTGGGTGGGCCCCACCACATCTTTCTTTGAGCCACTTTACCCAATCTCGAATTTTGTCTAAATATGGTATATGTAAGGGTCTCTTTTCACATTCGGGGTCTCTCTTACACCGAAATTGAGGATTTCCTATATGAATTGATCTATTGTAACTCATCGAATGATCGCAACTTAGAAATTCTTATTTTATACTCTATTTAATATATATGTATGCGTGCGATTCAAAAACAATAATATGAAGAAATCAGAAATAAATACCAACCCAACATGGAAATACAAAGTAATGGAAAATTTAGTTGTGTTGTTCTTTGTGCCCTCAATTTGTCTTTTCAATCTCCTATGTTCATGTGAGTCCAAGGGATTGGAATGCAGTAGAAGAAATAGCGAGAATGTGTTGTATGATAATGACAACTTGAACGAAAATCTGGTAATAATGCAGTGGAAGAGATATAACACAAGTGAACAAATATTGGATATGCAATTTCCAACAAGAATGACGTGGCTTAGAAATACAAAAATACACAAAATTATCTCTGACATTTATCTTGAGAATAAGAAATCAATTTATAGAAGGTTGGTTGGGCTATACACAATCACACATGGCATCATGGAGTGCCACTTCAATAATGAAGAGGCAGTTTGAACAATCAATCATGATTAATTACAAATTAGAAGTGAAGAAGAGAATTCCACAAGACAGTCAGGCTTTAAATAAGCTAAAACGGTTCACAAACATGCGCTAAAAGTGAACTTGAGTGGGGCAACACGCGTCTTAATTGATGTTGGAATTTTTTTGGAAAATACCAAAGGATCGCTACCCTTTACAAGGCAAGCACTTACGTAACCACCACCCTGCATAGGGTGGTGGTTACAAAACCACCGCCTTGCTTGGGTGGCGGTTAAAAAATCACCACCCATGTAGGGCAATGATTTTGACACTAAAGGTCAAAACTAAGCTAAAATGAAGCAGAATCAGAGAAAAGAAATAAATGGCTAAGTAAGGAAAACTAGGCTAAAAATATAAGTTAAGGAGGTTTAGGAGCTCGAACACCTTTGGAAAAGACATGAATCATCATTGGGGAGTTTTTGTAACCGTTTTTCGACAATGTAGCATGTGCAAATTTGGGTGCGTATATATTTCCCCCTCGGAGAAGTGTTTTAGCCATGAAGAGGCATAAAACGTAGAATCTAAGTATGGAATTCTTGAAATAGGGAGTTAGAGGCTATACCTGATACACTCGTGTGTTGAAATTTTTCCACTAAAGCTCTCGTTACCCTGCAAGGTGAAAGCAAGACTCAAGTGCAGATAGATATGATATCGAAAAATAAACACTAAATCAAAACCATAAGAGGACTTACCATTTACGGGGATATAAATATACTTGCACCAATGCTCTAGCCCTATGGGAACATACACTCAAAATGAAATTAAAACAAAACGTATATATATATATAAACAACTCATTTTCCAATTCATTTGCACATATCCTATTGGTGATTTTTGAGCTTTGGGCCCATGGTGACCATTTTGAATGAGAGTGTAGTCAAAATGATTAGTGTGACAACGTGATCATGGCCCCCGAGACCAAGAGATCTAGCAACAGTAGAAAAGGTTAGTATTTTACAATTGTTTGTTTGAAACCTAAATATGTAAAATGTTGAAAATATTCACCTAGGGGGATTTTTGAAATTTCTTGTTTTAGAATGATCCCTAGGGGTAATGTAAGTGGGTTAGCCTTTTGTTTTGTTAAAAATGAGTTATTTTTGTCTTTTTTGGGGTTTTAGGCTAAAGAGAACAAACCGTCCATTTTGGACAAGACCGTTGTACCGTGTCGAGCGGTGGTTATAGGATCGCCACCTTTCTGGGTAGTGGTTATAAAACCACCACTCTACATAGGGCAGCGATTTTGTAATTGTTAGGAAAAAGAGATTATTTGACTAAGTTAGACTAATGTTTTTGGATTTTTTATTGTTTTGTAATTTTTTTGATGAGCTTTCCTATTGGAATATGTTACTTGTTAATGCATAATCATAGTAGCCCTAAATGTCTCGCAACTCGATGGGTTGAAACTATCAGTGTGATTGCATAACATGGAGATTTTTCCAAAGTGTGTGACTTTGCAATCGGGAAAGCTCTCCGGATGAAGGCCGGTTCCTATTCCTCTATTATGATGCATACATCTAAATTGTAGAGGATATACCCTAAAATCTACTCTAACTTCCAAAAGAGACAGGGTTAAGAGTATTACAAGAAAATAAACCTAAACTAATAGAGGTGATACACCAAAAGGAATGTTGAACACCTGCTTTTCCATTAAACACAAACCATTAAAAATGTAATACAACCACCATGCACAAATAACCAAGATTACAATGAGATATCAGAAGACAACAATGAACACAAGAGAGGGATGAAACCATCCAAAAACTTATATTATTGCTCCATAGATTTGATACAGTGTATTACAAAGGCCAAGATGCAAGATTGCATTTACAGTTTAGATGGGAGGTTTTAACTCCACAAATTCACTTATAGACAAGGGGAGAAGGGAGGGTGAAAAGCAAAATTAAGCAACATTAGAAAAATGCCCCTCCTTACAATATATAGGAAGAATGAGAGAAAGGGGAGAGAATAATTTGGATACTTTCTCCAATCACCCCTAAAATGCATTGAAATCATCTCAGAAAATGATGGGTTCCCCGCAAAATCCATACCCCATGTACTTTTCCTTGTTGGGCAAGAAAGGAAGCCCATACCTTCATTATTGTGGTAGGTGAGAAACTTGGGAAAATCTCTAAAATGTCAGAATTTATTTCTCCATTTTGAATAACCTAGTCCCATGAATTTTGTAGAGGACCATGTGAACTTTCCAAAAAGTCCTTTCTTGTACAAATCCGATCTTCCAATCAAAAGTTATGGCCATCTGAAGGTTAAGGGGTCATTCTACAAAAAATGCAAACTGTTGATCTTTCTTTTTGGAGTCTGAAATGCATGCAACCTCCGATATCCGGAAATTCAGACTTTCATACATTTTTAATTTGGAGTTTTTGTTACTATTTATCTGCTTGGGCAAGCGAAAACTCTGAAACTCTGAAACCTGAAAGTCTGAAATTTTGGAATTTCAGAATTTTAGAACTTTCTATTTCGAGTTTTTGTTATTGTTCATCCTTAAAATTGCCTTGAGAGTTTCGAAACTCGAAACCCAAAAGTCCTAAATTTCAGACTTTTAGAATTTTGTAACTTTTCCTTTCTTGACTTTTTCCTTTGTTCATCCCTTGATCCCGCCGAGTTCTCGAAACCCGAAAGTTTGAAATTTGGACTTTCGGAATTTCGAAATTTTTCTTTTCGGACTTTTTTTTCGTTCGGAATTTTTTCCATTTTAGAATTTTCTCCTTTCAATTTTTTTCCTTTCGAGATTGTTTCCCTTCTTTAATTTTTTTCCGTTTCATTCTTTTTCCGTTTTGGACTTTTTTCCGTTTCGGATTTTTTTGCTTTATGTTGAATGCCCAAAGTTCAAAAACTTTGGGCTTAGGCCTCCATTATTTTCTCTTGAGCTCTGATATCCTTCGACATTCCCTTGGCCATTCATTTGTTGACCTTACATTTTCAATTTTGAGCCCGCCTACAACCCGACTATCAATCCTGAAATGCAAGCTCCCATGGCCGAATGAATCCCTCCATATTTTTAGTGTGCAAGTTCGTGTTTGTTTAATTTTTCCTAAGGGGAAAAATTGGATAACAATTACTAACTTGTTCTTTTTTCATGTTTTGGTGGATGTAGAAGGAGGAATATATTCGTTGGATCCATGAGAGAGAGTGTGGATCAAGCTTCCAGCTTGTCCTTGATCGGTGACTCGGCCGAGACAAACTTATTTAACTGAGCTGGGATATGGAGGATCGCAAGGGTGCCACACATTGAACCTATTAGCCACATATGTTGGGATATATTTTCTTATTGGGATGCGGACCAGAACACTTTCCGGTTTCCAGGTGTTATAGGAGAATGGACCATCACTCTAAAGGATGTGTACATGATACTTAGAGTTCCTATACTTGGGAAACGTTTGACTCTTGAGATTGCGCAGGTCTATAGCCGTAACTAGGCTTTGGGCCACTTATATGGGAGACGACAAGGGTGTCACCAAGTAAAGAAGAGGGTATGAGGCTCCATTTCATTGACTCCACTCATATCCCTACTCTCCACAAGGCCATCATGGGTATTTTGGCTTCACAATTAGTAAAAGATAAGGGTGGGGACAAGTTATTGTATTGTTGGGATTCAATTGTTATGGAGATTGAACAGTATGGTCGGACTTACACATGGGGAGTAGATACCATGACTACGTACCATGACTTATACCAGGTGGTGAGGCTACAGGGAAAGTCATTGAATCATCCCACATTAGTGATGACATGGGTGTATGAGAGGATCATCCCCTATTAGAGGGGAGTTGGGATACAAGACCCAAGGGCCATCAGGGCCGTGAGATGGACTAACATGTTAGTTCTTAGAGGACCACATCAGCTAGTGGCCACCTTGACTATAGTTGATTTTACTACTACACCCTACCAGGATATGGCTAGAGTATGGGGCCAGGATGGGACTATTGTGGTTGCTTGTGCTACTACTGGACAATTAGTGGACAAATCAAGGAGGTTGGAGATTCACCCATTTAATAGAGTTCCCAAAGACAATTCGTTTTTCCATATTCTAATATTCTTCCTCCTATGGTAGTTGTGTACATGAGTATTAGGGAGTCTTGAGGAGGCCCTAGGGGTGACCATGTTTGGACTATTGTGACTCTAGGGGTCCCTATTACAGTGAGATGGATTGTTCGTGCTCGACGAAAACCCGATACCATGCCTCTCCTTATGATTGAGGCCACACCCACTCTTAAAGGGGAGAAGGAGTAGGAGATACCCATTGATGTGGATACCGAGGCCAAGGTGGAGACGCAGGAGGAGAATGGTAAGGAGACAGTGAGGAGACTCACTTGGAGATCGGTGTTAATGATGAGGATGATAGTGACATAGAGTGGCATGATACTCAGGAGATATCTATGGCCAAGAGAGAGGAGGAAGAGGCAGAGATGGAGACATTGGTTTCTGAGGAGCCACTTCCTCACGAGGGAGGTGGAGATGAGGAGTTCGTCATGGGGCAACATGTTGCTTTAGGAGTGGGAAAAGCACAACATGTGCCTGCAGCAATAGAACCACCACCACCTGCACTAATTGATCCTTCATGGATGCATGGAGATCTAAGTATGTGGACACTCTTTATCGACCTTGTTAGCAAGAAATGTTAATAACTACGCATTTTACTTCTATTTTTGGTTTTATGGTTTTCTAACTCGTCGTCATCTTCTTGTCTTACATTCGTTCTTTGTGAGATGGAGAGATCTTATTCATCATATTTTCATTTATACTTTTCTCATCCCTATGGGGAAGACTCG
Source organism: Taxus wallichiana var. yunnanensis (assembly GCA_018340775.1). Classification (NCBI taxonomy): domain Eukaryota; kingdom Viridiplantae; phylum Streptophyta; class Pinopsida; order Cupressales; family Taxaceae; genus Taxus; species Taxus wallichiana. The sequence goes on from CM031233.1 coordinate 118,902,424, forward strand.
AGAGGAGCTCCTAGCAAATGTGGGGATCCATTACAAGATGGTCAACACATTGAAGTTTTTATGTCTCTTTAGAAGGACTTGGAGACTTTGGTTACCCAAGAAAATAAGATCTCTGCATATGAGATGACAGAGAGGTTGGTGAGGCAGATTCACTCAAGCATTGAGGCCATGGCTAGTGGTCATTGTCATAGTCATTCTCACCACTCAGTGCATTCATGCCACCGTATCCGTTGGAAGAGTCCTGGTCGTAGCCACACACCATCTTCGGGTTCCCAGAGAGAGGGATAGGTCATTGAGCCATTATTGCTTCGATGTTATTTTGTGAGGTATATATGATTTTTTTCATATTTTTGTTCTCATTGCGAGTGTTTTTACCACACCTAGCATGTGATGCCATTCAGACACAAACTATGACTTATTATGATGGTATATATATAAAGATATCTCTTTTGGTTCTGTTATCCTTCGCATAGAGTTGACTTCATTTATGGTTCTCTTCGAATTTATATGTTTTTCAAAATTTATACAATGGATGATGAATGCTAAGAGAATGATTTATTTTTGTTGTTTTTTAATGTTAATAAGTGATGATTATGCGAGACACAATGCAATTTGAACTTTATCTTTTCAAGTAATTATTTTGTACTTATTTTTGTATTGGAAATGTGTGATGAATAATTAAATGATAATAAAATGAATTCACTCCACTCCTAACCCCACGCAACCAGTAAGATACGAGGGCTCAACAACAAAATCTAGGAGGGATGTAAATTGCATGATTTTTATAGAGATGGAAATGGTGAGAGAAAGACAAGATTTTGACATAAATCCAATTAGGAACCTACAACCTAACTCATCACACAATTTACCACATAGCCTAGAATGTGATTTCTTGCAAGTTTATCTAGACTTAGGTCTGTAGATGGCCTCTTGATTGGAAACATTTAGTTTTAGTGTTTTAACTCTCTTGGAACACACACACCTATTTAAATTTTCTTGGGATTTTAAGATTTTTAAAGAACTTTTTATTGAATGACATTACTTTTAACTCACTAATTTATTTGCTAGATACCCCCCTACACCTTTTCCACATGCCTCTAGTAGGTAGCATTGGTTCATCACTAAGGATAAGGCATAGGAAAATAAGGGAACTTCCCTCCTTTCCCAACCTCACACCACTAGTAACGGGCACGGGTTCAACACCGAAGGTTGGTGGGGGAAATAAGTGTGTAAATGAAAAATTTTATTTTGACTTGAGATATATAATTTTTTTTGTTTTAATTTTCTAAGTTGTGCTTTTAGGAAGGATAAAATACCCTAGCCTCAACCCCACGCAACCGGTAGGATGCGAGGGCTCAACACCAAGGGCTGAGATAGGCAAACAAGCAACTGTAAAAAAATTAGAATGTTTTTTTACTAAAGAGGTCTTTTTGGGAAAGATGTTACATCATGAAGCTTCTAGAACAAACTATAAGTAAAGAAAACTATGCTAGAATGAAGCTATAGGAAGAACCAAGTATGTAGGCCTTGGTAGGATTAGTGTCAAAAATTTGTCTTTTCTTATTGAACTCTTGAAGTGATAAGAAACATTGATGAAAATATTATGAATGTTTGGAGATATGTGATTTTAATGATTTTCAATGTTTTAGAATTTTTTGAAAGTTTCTTGAAAATAATTTCCTTGATTACAAATTTTACCGAATGAGCTAACATGTTATAATGCAATGAGGATGCAATAGTATACATATGGAAATGCAAATGGATCATGCGTGAAATAATTGTTAGTCATTTTTTCACCCCCTTGCAAAATGGATCAACCTACAGGTCTAGGAACTGATGGTCAATGGGAGAAGTTTACAACGTATCTCATGGCAAGCTTGCTCTCTGCGGTGAAGGTTTGGAGCAAGATTTACATTAATGGTCAAACTAGAAAAATGTACAGATTTTTTTCCTTGTTGACGCACATCAACCACTTCTTTCGTCACGCATCAACACCCCTCTCTTGTCACATGACAACCACATCTCCGTCATGGAAAAACCATTCTCCTTGATGCACATCAACCTCATTTTATTGTCCCGCATCGTGTCGCCTCTTGTCACATGTCATCCTGTTTTTGCTTTGCCGTGACTCAACCTCCCCTCATTATCGTGCAACAACATTTCTTCTTGTTGTGTGACAAGCATTTCCCTCTTCAACGGAGACTCTTCCCTTGTTGTAAGGCGTCACCTAGTGGTTTCATTTGGGTGATAACAAAGAGTTTCGAGATACGACCAAACATTAATGACACCATACAATGTAGCTCAAAAACCCAGCTTTAATGAGGTATGACACATTTGTTCGCCATGTAAGAAAAGTACCATGGAAAATCGAACCATCGTGGTTGCCCCTACGCATACAAGAATCTAATGAAGGATGTTGGTTGGTAGATCCTTTTCTCTATATATATGTAAATTCCCCTCATTTCAAGGAGGGAGGGGATTTGAAATTGTAAAGGAACTCGCCAAAATTGTTCCAACACTTTTGCAGCTGCAAGCCTCAAATTTATGCATTTTGTGAAGGATTATTGCCTTGTGCCTATACTGTAATGGATTGTGCGTAATTTTAAGCAATAAAATTAGTGTTTTGGGTTGTTCTTACCCTAGATTGATTTATATTACATTTCTTTCCATCTATTATATTTTGTAGGTATATTGTGTTCCTTTGTAGGGCTTAAATTTGTTGTACTCACGTGATTGGAGGTTTGAATGTTTTTGGGAGTGTGGAATTTGATCTTCCTCTTCTTCCCCATTTCCCTCCACCGTCATTCACAAGGAATCTCTCTAGTATTATTTTAGTGATATCACCTCCCTTAGTTTAGGATTTATATTTATGTATTTATCTTCCCTTGGTCCCTTGAAATTGGTACAATAGGAGTAGATCAACATTGGAATAAGTCAAGAACCAACCTTCTCTAGAGGTTTGTCTTAATCGAAAAGGTCACACACCTTGATACAATCCCATTTTATTCTAAAGTAGGGTTTTTTAATGTGAAAATCCTAGGGTGCTACTTTTCCGACATAACATTTTTGGCACGCCTTTTGGGGCGAAGTCAATATTTTCATTTTTATCATGATTGGGTATGTGTCTTGGTGAAATTATATCCTTTGGAGGCTTTATAGCAACACATCTGGTGAATCCGTCACTCAAATCTAGTGGTTTCAGCAGCCCAAGTTTATCAAGTTCATGAGAAGAATCTAAACAAGGTCAAGAACTAGAGAAGAGGGGTTATTTGTCTATCTACACTTATCCCCAGATAGAGCAAGAAGGGGAAGAAGAGCTCAAAGGTCTCCATCTCCACCAAATAGAACCTTATCAACACCTCCACCAGGTAGACCCTTTCTTCATGCAAATAGGGTTCTCATACCGCTCAGGATGGATCATCTATAACCACAAAATTAGCCACCCCCAACCCCTATGAAAATTTTACGAGAAGAAATCCATTTGCCCTTAATGCAAAAAATATGGTCCTAATATTAGAATTAAAAAATATCCCATACTTCATTGGAGAAAATCACATAACTCCCATCGACCACGTTCAATACATTGAAAATGTTTGTGTCATACATGAGATTTCTAAGATGGATGTTGCGGTCAAGTTTTTGGCTTCTTATTTCAAAGGAAAAGTGTTCCAGTGGTTCAGAGGCTTGGGAATAGGATTGATTAAGAATTGGGATCAATTGTGCATAGCTCTCTATGGCCGCTTTGGGGAGAGGGTCGACAAATTAACCCTTTTGGAGCATATGACTAAAATCAAAAGGGCACTAGTTAAGTAAATGACAGACTTCAATTCCATATTACAAAGAACATGGGAAAGGATCCCCATTGTGGTCAGACCAACATTTGAAGGTGCATTTCTCTATTTTGTTAAAGCTCTAAATTCTGATATATTTGTTATGATATAATCTATGGGGGAATAACCCTACTAGATGCTTATGCCGTAGCTATTAGAGTTGAGAATTACCTAATTAAATTCGGTAAAATCACACCTCGGAAACCTATGCCTCTTTATCTAGATATGAGAAATACTAATCCTAATCAAGCACCTACAACAGCTCCCATCCATGCTCCAAGAAATCGAAGTTCAAATGAAGCTTCCACTTCTTCTTCCAGCCATTCAAATGAACTCCAAGAGGTTATGAAACAATTGCAAAACTTAGGAAACGAGTTGGTAACTCTTAAGAGGCAACAAGCTCAAAATTCTAGACCTTATCAGCCTCAATTCCAACCTAATAAACCTCCATATCAGCCAAACATGCCACCTATTCAAGCTGCTAACCAAAACCAAGGACAACCCCAAGTTGCTAGGTCATTCCAAGCATATAACCCTGATACAGTTTCAACATTTAGGGCCTTGGTTCCAACTCAAAACAACATAGCACAAGAATATGAATGGTGTTTCCCATGTAGCCAACTGCATAATCAAGCAATGTGCTTCAATGGTGCTTTAAATCAAGCATTGATGGTGACTACGGCAGGTGTTCCTTAATAACCAAACTTGTTGGTGTGTGTGACATGCCTAGTCATCATCCACATCACTTGGTGATTCATCTCACCTTGCGAGAGTCATAGGTCTTAGGAAGTCAAATGAAAAGTGTCATATTCTGTCATAGAATCTGTCATTGTCATTTGCGTCAGTGCATCATAGGAGTTACATTCCTTATTTGGAATTGTAACTCCTCCTTTAGTGGCGTCATATGCATCAGTCACGTCATATGCGTCAGTGGCATCATTGATATTCTTTCCTTGTTTAGGCATGGGGGTTACACAAAGCACCCTATTTGTACTTCCTTTTTTCGATCTATGAGAATGAGCAGACCTATTTTCTTACTTGCATTTTCATTCCATTGATTCAAATCTTGCTTATTGCATTGGAGCTTGACGTTACCATCAGAGTGCAACTTCGTTGTGGTGCATTGTTTTCGACATCGGTTCTCATTTTTCCCTCTTTCATGGTATCAGAGTTGGTTTCGGTAAAACGTGCACTCTTCATTTATCAGTTGCTTATTACTTCTGGTTTCTTCTCATTTCATCGTGCAAGTTTTTCGATTATTATTTTGGAATCGTGCTAATTTGCACTTAATTTTTGTTTTTCTCTTGGAGTTTTTTTTTTGGGGTTTTGTGCATGTGTGTAGGCTTGCTCTTCCCATGGTGTTTTCATTGGTGGTTCAACATTTTGTGGCAATGCTCGTTTGTAACTCGCTTTGTATTTGCATGCTACATCAACTACATTTCAACTCTCTCTCTTTTTTTGGACTGGACATGCTTTTACGATTCCTAAACGTGTTTGTTTTTGGTTTGTTCAAACTCATTTTTGCTTAGTCCCTCGTTGCGCATTGACTCTGCACTTTTTTTGAAGCTGGCTTCTTCTTTTGCATGGATTCTACCCTACGATCTCGAGCATTTTGTGGTTTTTTTTGACTCATTTTCACTGTTTTGTGGACATTTTTTGTTTTTTTTGACTCACATGTGCATTTTTTTGGATGTTTTGTACTATCTTCAACTACAGGTTGAAGTCCCACTTGGTTCACCTTCTAATTCGCGCCATTCTCTACCCTGGTTCTCGTGCTCAAAAGTGGCATTTTCATTCTCTGCCTAGTTCTCATGCTCCTAACATCCGTTCACTTCACTTGCCGATTCTCGAGCTCCCTGGCTAACCGTTGTTTTTCTGTCTCTGTCATCTTCCCTTGCTTGCCAGAGTATTTCTACTTCCTTGACCATTGTGTAGGAACCATCTCCACGTGGACCACCTATTGCTTCCTCTCCAACCACCGCTCTAGCATTTCAGCACTTTCAAGTTCTTCTTAACTGGTGCACCGACTCCTCTCTCTGCTTTCACGCGTTGGGCTCTCCACGTGGGATTCCATTCTCAAGCGCTCGGTCAATAATTTCTCTGGTCATATCTACCCCTTTTAGAATTGATTATTGGTAAATCAATCTCACTTTTAAATATTTTAAGGTGAAAAATCTTTATTTCATTGGCATTGTAAAATTTTGTTTTTTTTGCTTGTTTTATTCAACCTTCCTTCGAGTGTCGAAGACGGAGGGTGAGGTCCGAGGGTTGGCAAGAGGCTAATCCCCCCTCGCAATAAAACAAACCCTATCTAAAATTGATGCCATTTCAATGAGCATACATATGACACCCTTTGCATGCATTTAGGGAACTTTTTAATCCGTTTGTAGGCTTATTAGCATTTTCCATTAGTTGCGGGAATTATTTTTTGCTATAACTTTTGACTCGTTGCTCGGTTTTGAGCACTTCTTTAGTCAAAGTTGCATGTTTTTTCACACTCTAGTTGATGGGATTATTAGTTTTGTAAATGCACTATTTTTATAAAGTGCCGCATTCTGGGGGGTGTCTTTGTATTGCTTAATTCAGCTCATTTTTTTCTTGAGCTTTGTTCTATCCCTTTTATTGCTTGTGGACTTGTGAGCGCGTCCGCCATAGTCTTACAGCAAAGGGATTATTTTGTGTGACGTGAGACATTATTTCTCACAAGGCTTTCTCTTCCCCTTCTTGTTTTTCTCTCATTCTTGTGCTTGCTTTGGTGTGTGTCGAATTATTGTGCCCAATGAACCTTGATTGTTGTCTCCACTCTTGTGCGTTATTATGTTGATTGCAAGGTGAGTGACAAGACTAGTTCTTGGCACATAGTCACATCTGATTGTAATCAATGCACTAAACTATAAAGTGCCAAACTCGGGGGTGTGATATTGTTTTGGGGTGGTTTTTTCTTTTCTCTCTCCTTCCTTCTGCATCCTTTGGTTCTATCTCTTCATTATGGATATCTCTAAAGTACCAGTGCTCACACCTTTTAACTTCTTTGAATGGAAATCTAAAATTATATTGGTTTTGTGAAGTAAAGGGTTATACCATGTCACCATGGGGTTAGAGACCAAACCTAATGATGAACCCGAAAAATCTAAGTGGTTCAACCATTGTGATGAAGCCTTAGGTCTTCTCTATGTATGTCCTGTCTCTCCCGACTTGCTCTTCCACATGAAACTTCCTCGACACCTGATAAAGTGTGGAAAATGCTCGATGATATGTTTGGGAAGAAAGATGACATGAGAGCGCATGAGTTGGAGAATGAACTACTAGGGTTAAATCCTAGTGACTTTGAAAACCTGCAGGCCTTCTTCTCAAAGTTTGTCCACACTAGACTACTTCTAAAGGAATGTAAAGTGGAAAAGAAAGACTCTCAATTGATCTTGTTGATTCTTTCTAAATTAGGTCTTGAATACTCTATCTTTATTTCAACTTTCCATGCCCATGAAATCCACCTTGGGTAGTGCTTGGAAATGCCCTCCTTTGACATTTTTTCATCCCAACTCATTCGAGAACAGGACAAACTCATTCAAATGGGGACTCTAAAATCCAAGTCACATGCCCTTGTGGTGAATAAGGGCAAGAAAAATGAAAAGAAGAAAGAAATAAAGGACCAACCTAAGAAAGAAACCAAAGACCATACAACCCCACTAAGCCCAACACTAACACTTCGACTTTTGAGCCTAAATGAAGAAGGAAAAGTTTAAATGCTCCTATTGTAAGAAATTTGGCCATGATGAGCATCATTGTTTTCAGAAACAAATTGATCACTTAACTCATTTACTTGAGAAGAATAAAATAAGTGTTCTGAATCCATTAAACAAAATGCTCAGAAGGGTGAGTCTTCTAATGCAAAGGAGTCTAAAAATGAAAAGAAGAAAGGTAAGGCCCTCGTAGCTAGATCAGCTCCATCATCAACTTGGATTATGATTCCGGTGCCTCACACCACATGGCTTCTTCAAGAGGTTGAATTCTCTAGCATTGAACCATGTGGCATGTCCCAAATCACGTTGGGTGATGACACTCATGTGTCGGTTTTCGGTAGTGGATCGGTAGAGATAGAAGGTGGAACATTTAACCAAGTGTTGAGTGTTCCCAATCTCTCTACCAATCTCCTATCGGTTTACCAAATCACCCACCTTGGTGAAGGAATGCGAGTGGAATTTGGTCCTAACTCGAGTGATCATTCGTGAGCTTAACTATGATTGCACTATGGCTGAGGGAAAGGTGGATCACCATTCACAGTTGTATACCTTTCCCACTTCTCTTTTGATTTGATGCCCAATGCCTTGCTCACTCATGTAAATGAGGTTAGCAAGCTATGGCATGAGAATTTTGGGCATCTAAATTATCATTACCTTGAACAATTGAGCCAAAATGAAATGGTCAATGGGTTACCCCGAGTTAAGTTTTCTAAAGGTCTTTGTGAGGGTTACACCCTCGGAAAGCACCCTGAAAAAAAAATTTGATAAGGGAAAATCTTAGAGAGCTACTCATCCCTTGGATCTTGTTCATAGTGATGTTTTAGCCCCTTTCCATCTCCTTCTTTCACTAGAGCTCTATATATACTAACCTTCATTGATGACTTTTCACATTATACTTGGGTATATTTTCTTAAGCTTAAGTCTGAAGTCTTTGAGCATTTTCAAAACTTTAAGGCTCTTGCTGAGAAACAAGTGGAACGGTCTATCAAGGTTCTTGAACTGAAAATGGAGGTGAGTATGTGAGTAATAGGTTTGAGGATTTTACACTTCTGAGGGGATTGCTTTGCAGTGTACAATTTGCTTACAACCCTTCCCAAAATGGAGTTGCAGAAAGAAAGAACCAAACTTTAAAGGAGATGGCCACTTGTATGGTTCACTCGAAGTCCCTTCCTCCGTAGTATTGGGCTGAAGTAGTGAATTGTGCTTGTTACATTCAAATCATGTGTTCCACATAAGGAAGTAAGAGGGATGACACCCTTTGAAGCCTGGTTTGGACACAAGCTTGATGTTGAGCACTTTCGAGTCTTTGGATCCAAGGCTATGGCTCGATTCCCAAGAAGAAATGCAAGGCATTGGATCCACAATCCAAACCTTGTATCTTTGTTGGGTATCCTGATGGTGTGAAGGGATATCGATTGTTGAACCCTACTACCCATGAGCTCTATATTGAGAGGAGTGTGAAGTTTGATGAGTCATCCTTGACTTTGACTTCCACTGAGGTTCTTTTGCCCACTGATTCAGATTCTGACTCATCAGATGATGATGTTGTTGAGTGAGTTCCTCCTCTCCCTGCTCCTCTCGATCCTCAAACTTCTGAGTCTTCTGATTCTGATAGTAGTGATGATGAGGACTATGTCCCTTCTCACTCTGAGTGAAGAATCTTTTGACTCTGAGCTTGAACCTTTGGGACCTCTTTGGGCCAGGAAAACTTTATAGAGTGTTGGAGATTTAGTTGGAGATCCTTCAGATGAGAGATGTATGTGCTCAAGTTTCATTGGACCCCACTCCTTCTTCACCTCTACTTTTGATCCACCATCTTTCCAAGAAGCTTCTGGGATTCCTGAGTGGGATTCTGCTATGGATGAGGAGTATTCCTCACTCATAAAGAATGACACTTGGGATCTTACCCCTCTTCCAAAAGGAAGAAAATTCATTTGGTGTAGGTGGATATATCAAACAAAGTATGGAGCCAATGGAGAAGTCGAGAAGTATAAAGTGTGACTTGTAGCTAAGGGTTTCTCCCAGGTAGTTAGGGTTGATTACTCGAAACCTTTGCTCTCGGTTGTGAAGATGACTTCCATTCATTGTGACCCTTTCCATCATCTGCTACTATGCTAACAGATGGGAAGTCCACCAGATGGATGTTAAGAGTGCCTTCCTTCATGGGGACCTAGAGGAAGAGATCTATATGGAACAAACCTCCAGGTTATGTCCATGATCCATCCCTCATTTATAAGTTAAATAAGTCTCTCTATGGCCTTAAACAAGCCCCTCGGGCTTGGTATGCCAAGATGGACTCCTTTTTACTTGCATCAGGTTCACTTGGTGTCACTCTAACCCAAATGTGTATATTCTATGGTAGGATGAATCCATGCTTATTCTTGTTCTCTATGTTGATGACTTGTTGATCATGGGTAGCTCTTCCTCTATCATTGATTCTGTGAAGATCTCCTTGGCCAACAAGTTCTCCATGTCTGACTTAGGATTGCTTCATTACTTTCTTGGGATCCAGATTTCACAATCTGACTCAAGAATTATGATCTCAAGCCTAAGTACTCTCTTGATTTTCTTGCTTGGTTTCACATGTCTGATTGCAAGTCCTCACCTACTCCTTTTCTTTTCGGGGTCAAGTTGGTTTTTGATTGCTCTTCCCCCTTGGTTGATGGTACCCTTTATTGGCAGTTGGTGGGGAGCTTGATCTACCTTACTCACACTCAACCAGATCTTTCATATGCTTTTGTCGGGATCGTGTCCAAATTTATGCAGGAGCCTCATGAGCTGCATTTAAAAAAAAAGCAAAGTGGATCCTTCACTATGTTTTGGCACTCACATAGATGGTATTCATTACTTAGGAGGGACTGAGATTGACTTGGTTAGATTTATAGACTCAGATTGGGCCGGTGATCTAGATCATGGAAGTCTACCTCAAGCTACAATTTCACTCTTGGTTTAGGTCTGTCAGTTGGTCCACAACAAGAAGCAGAACACCATTGCCATATCATCGATGAAGTAGAATACAAAGGAGTAGTTAATGCTGCCACAGAATCTATTTGGTTACAGGGTATCTTGATAGAGTTTGGCATCCACTTTTGGTGGCCTACCATCATCTATTGTGACAACATGAGCACTATCTCAATTTGTAGAAATCTAGTTCAACATCAGTGGATGAAGCACATTGAGATTCACATGCACTTCATATGGGAGCTGATACATGAAAACATCATCGACATACAGTATGTTAGACAAGTTGATCAAGTTGTAGACATATTCACCAAGCCCTTCACTGAGGTGAAGTTTCTTCACTTGCGGTCTCTTCTTGGGGTGAGGTCTGCTGCTGACCACCCATCTTCTTTGGGCTATATAGTCCTCCTTCTTCTCCTCTTCTTCTTTCCAGAAAGATGTTGTTTGTATATGGGCACCTTATCAGGCCTTTAGTTGTTGGGCCCCATTGACACATCTTTCTTAGTTGTCTAGGGAGTCTTCTTTTCTATTTTGGCTTACCATGACCTCTTCCTCGGCTTTGATGAAGGGGGGTGTTGGTGTGTGTGACATGCCTAGTCATCATCCACATCACCTGGTGAGTCATCTCACCTTGCGAGAGTCATAGGTCTTAGGAAGTCAAATGACAAGTGTTAGATTCTATCATAGAATCTGTCATTGTCATTTGCGTCAATGCATCATAGGAGTTACATTCCTTATTTGGAATTGTAACTCCTCCTTTAGTGGCGTCATATGCGTCAATCACGTCATATGCATCAGTGGTGTCATTGATATTCTTTCCTTGTTTAGGCATGGGGGTTACACAACACCCCTATTTGTACTTCCTTTTTCGATCTATGAGAATGAGCAGACCTATTTTCTTACTTGCATTTTCTTTCCATTGATTCAAATATTTATTATTATTGGTTCTATGTGGGAATCATTGAAAATTTTGGGCCAACGGGATTTTTTACAAGCATCCATCGAGAATGGGTCAGCATCAAATGAGTTATCCACGAATAAAGAGAAGGTGCTCACTAATGCATCTCAAAAAGATGGAGTTTGTGGAGGTCAGCAAGGTAAAATCATGAAGCCTCCTCCATTCGATATATATTTGGTTATTGGGAACAATCTTGTACTCAACTGCATGATTGACTTAGGGCTAGCTAGTTCGGTAATGCCAAAATAAATTGCAGATCAGTTGGTTCTAAAATATGACTTGGTTTCCAAAGGAGTGGTATAGTTAGATGGGAAAACAGTGGGGACTGGCAGGATCATAAAAGGTTTAAACCTTACATTGCATGCATGTCCTAATGTCATAGTTCAACAGGATATATTAGTGATTGACTTGCCACCACTCTTTGTAGTGTGCTTGTCAAGAGACTTCACCGCCAAAATTGGAGGCTACTTATTAGCTGATTGGTCACATATGATCTTTAGAACAAGGTATGGAGCTAAGGATACAATCCAGTTTGAACCTATTGCAAATTTCCATATTGAGCCTCATGTACTAAGCCCAGTCAACATAAATTGCTTAGCCTTTGATCAAGAGGATTTCCCAAACACTCAGAAATAGATACCAAAGTTAGGGGCATCTCGAATTTGACTCTTGATGAATGGGAAAACAAAATTCATGAATATGATCCATACAAGGAAACAAAGGAGGCTGAGTTGGTAGTTTATTGTTTGCACGAGGAAAACACACTCCTTCCTAGCCCTACCAAACCGGACGATAAGGGTGATAATGAAGTATGACAACTATTTTTTTATGGTTCAAGGAGTAGGAAAGGAACTAGAGGAGGAGAAATGCTTTTTCACCATAAGGTATGAAGTACTACTCAGATTTTCATTTTCAATTTATTTGTTCAAACAATATCGTTGAGTATGAAGCTTTGATACATGGATTGAATTGGGCAACAAAGAGGGGTATATAAAACTTGCAAGTGATTGGGGATAGTGAGTTAATTTTCAACCACGTTAGGAGAAAATATGCTGTTAATAATGATCTACTCAAATCTTAGAAGCATCGGGTATGGGATCAAATTGATGATTTTGAAGCGTTCAATATTCAAGCCATACCAAGGAAGAAGAATGAGGCTACGGATAGGCTTGTAGCAATTGGAGAAACATTTGATGTTGTGGAAAATATTAAAAGAGATAAAGTGCAGCCACATATTGATGTAATTGTGAGGCTAGTCTGTGTCGAACAATAACACAAGTTGGAAGGTATTTGAGAATGATCAACAAATCATTAATTTCTTGCATGAGGAGGTCAAGTTCTTGGTTAGAAATCAAGATAAATTGGAGCAACAATATGGTGATCAAGTGGTTCAACTAAGGAAAAATAAGCTACCAAAGGGTTTAGTGACTCTAGAGTCAATATTCAATCCTAATGATCAGTTTTAGAGGGAAAGAGAAAACATTCAAGTCAAAGGTGAGGATTTAGAGCCAATTTTAGTTGGAGAAGGAAAAACACTTCAAATTGGCAAGGTAAGCATTGAACAAGAAAAATATGAATTTATACAACTTTTCCAAGAATTTCCAGATGTGTTTTCTTAGAGCTATGAATATTTGAAAGGATTTAATCCTAAGCTGGCACAACACATGATTGAACTAGATTTGGGAGCTAAACCCATCAAGAAAAAGAAAAGGCCAGTCAATCCTCATATCGAGCCTCTCATGAAAAGAGAACTGAAAAAACTCATTGAAGCAAACATCATCTTTCCAATCAAGCACTCTTCATGGGTAGAAAATATGGTGCCGGTTAGGAAAAAGAATGGGGAAATTAGGTTATGTGTGGATTTCGAGACTTGAATAGGGCCTCTCTCAAGGACCACTACCCACTTCCTTCCATGGAGAAAATCCTGCAGGTTGTAGCAGTTCGAAAGGTTCTCATTACTGGATGGCTACTCAGGATATAATCAAATCATGGTGAAAGAAGATGACCAATTCAAGATAGCCTTCACCATGAAGTGGGGCACATATTCTTATAGGAAGATGTCATTTGGACTGTCAAACACCAAAGCCACTTTCCAAAGGGCGATGGATATGGCATTCAAAGGAATGATCAATAAGATAGTTCTTATGTATCTAGATGATATTACTTGTATTCTCCAAGAATGGAAAAATTCATCTCTTTCACCTCAGACATGTACTCCAAAGTATATATTATTAGCCCATGAAGGCAAGATCTTAGGCCACATTGTGTCTAAGGGAGGGTTGGTAATTGATCCAGAAAGGGTAGAAGCTATTCAAGCATTGCCATTTCCAAGTCATAAGAAGGATCTCCAAATATTTTTGGGGAAAATTAATTTTGTTAGGAGGTTTGTTCCTAACTATGCCTATCTTTTCAAGCCACTACGATGATGTTGAAGAAGACCATGGTTTTCAAATGGACTTTTGAAGGAAAAGAAATCTTTGAAGCTATAAAACAAGCCATTACACAAGATCCAACCCTCATAAATCTAGATTTCTTGAAGGACTTTATTTTATACACTTTTGGGGGCACGAATGCAATATCTGCCATACTGGTACAACCAAATCAAGAAGGACTAGAGCATCCTATCACATTCTTCAGCCAAAGCCTTCAGGATTATGAGGTGAGATATTCATTCATTGAGAAACATGTCCTTGTTGTGATTAGAATTCTAAATAAATTTAGACATCTAGTGTCAAATAATAGAATTCATCTATTAGTTTCACATGTTGGTGTAAAATATTTTCTTTTGAACAAGGACCTTAATGAAAAGAGATTTGGTTAGATAACCAAGGTCATGGAGTATGATATTGATATAAATGTGACCAAATTAGTTAGGGGAAAAGGGTTGTGTGAGTATCTATCTTCTAACCAACATGTTGAATCAAGATAGGAGATGAAATCTTTTATGATGATGCAAGATAATAAAAAACAAACCACATGTGGTATACCCATTCCTTGTTGGACTCGAGATATTGTACATTTCCTTCAAACAGGTCAAAATCCTCAAGGATTGAGTAAATCCTAAAGGAGATATTTCAAAATTTGTTGCATCCCATACATGGGTTCATTTTAAAAGACCTCATGGAAATTGGAGGTGAAAAATACCTAGCAAATATCCCCGGAATGGGTTTCATGAAAGACGAATTTACCAATTTTCCGAACTAAAATATTCACCGCTTTTTTAGTTAGAGAGACTGCAAAATTGCAGAATCGACACGTGGTTGATGTACATCAACGATACTTATTGACACGCATCAATGAGCCTCGTTGAGACGCATCAACAAGGCTTGAAACCCTGGTTTTGTCCTATAAATACCCTCCCACCGGTCATTTTCATGTTTACACTTTCTCGGATCTTGAATTTTCTTGTATACAGGAATCCATTATCTAGGTCAGGTACAATCAAGCTCAAGGAAAAATACAATGGTGACTACAAGTGCATCCCAAGCTCAAGACAAAAATCAAGAGGAAAATCTAGTCAACCCACAAGCCCTATCCACGAGCAAGATACTCTACAGGAACCCTTTGTGCCCCCACATCCAGACTATTTTACAAATGACTTTGGAATACAAGGATTTGATCGATGCATGTGAGTTTGGTGGGCTCGTTAAGATGCCCCATTTTGAAATAGACCAAGATATTTTGAACTACCTTCTCTCCTCGTACAATACAAAGGACAAATTGTTTAATGTTATTGTGGATGACAAATGATTATTTCAATTCGGTATCAACCCAAGCTGATATTCATCGGTTTACAGGCCTCCCATTCAAAAATTTACCCATTGTTACAACAAAGGAAACACTCATCGAAGACGATAAGAAATATCTCGAATCAACTTTCAGTTTTCATGTTGATTGTAAGTGTAAATCGTAAACTATAAGTGTAAATGGTTTTTTGGCATTTGCAGCTCATGTCAATAAATCCAAACGTGGTGTGGATATGCAAGGAATTACACACCACTTTCTTGCTACTATGATTTCCTTCTTTCAATCTAGAATAGTTTTGCAGGGTCAGAAAAACAGATATACCAAACTGGGCCATTGCATACATTCTTGCAACTATCGCAAAGTAAAAATTTGATTGGTGCACCTTTTTATCAAAAAAATAAGAACTGACATTACAAATGCAAACTTTTCTAAAATCTAGTCATTTACTCCACAAACTATCTCCTTGGCCTTTATTATGAGGCTCTTTTAAATTTAAAAGAAAACCAATTCCCACTTGCACGGATGAGGTGTTGATGAATTTTTCAATTCCATTTGAAGAACAACAAGTATAAACTATAAAGTTTGTATTTCAACATTAGACTAACAACAGGTATTAACTATTTATTGTTTGTAGAGAAGATTTATGGAGGCCCTTCCTCGAAAAAAGGTGGCATCAAGAGGAAGAGGCCAACAACACACTGAGGCATCGAGAGATTCACAATCTGAAATGGAAGCTCACTCATCTCCGAACCGCCAACCATTTGAATTCGTTAAATGCTAGAGAAGTAATACCCTTACATGTATTATTTACAAATTCCAAATTTGTATTTTCATTTTCCCATTTAAATTTTACCATATTGAATTGACATACAATCGTATGTTGATGACATTGCAAGGAATTTGGACCATACGCGTGCTTCTCAAAGTCAACCGTCTTCCCCAACTCACTCAGTTCAGTCACATGCATTTGTGTCTTCTCAACAACCACCTCAACAATCCTAGCAATAGATAGCTCAAAAACCACCAATTACTACTCCAACATGGCCACCTCAAGCACCGCGACAAGCTACCCCTCAATAACAAGGTACAAGTTTTGAATAGTACTTCATTTAATTTCATAGTTTTTGCATAGTTTTCTAGTTTTTCATATGATTTTTCTTGAACTTTTCAGCACATTGCAGTCCTCCTCCTTCTGTAAAAATAGTGGCACCCTCCACCAATAATATTCAAAATTCCAACCAGAGGATCAAGAAAAAAGAACATTGGTAAACGCATGCCAATTCCTCCGGCCCCTAGTGGGACACTAAACATTTCCTCCTTGTTTCAAATTCCAACCCTCTCACTTGGTGGCTTTCCCAGAATGGGCATATCGGTTTTAAATAATATAAATTTAGATGAAGATTACTTTGGAATTGATAGCAATGACCCAACAGGATTTTTCAATACACGTGAGATGATTCAAGGCCAGCAGGTATACTTCTATTTCAACATAATTTACCGTATTGAATTATATTTCACTTTAGATTTATTTGTTTGAATATTGATTTATTTTATCATAAACAGGATCAGGCCACCCAAAGGAAAAAACAAGTAGCAATGATTAACCCGAAATCCCCCATACCTCTCCGGTGAGATCATCTTCTTCATTTACATATGGTGAAAAGTTCTACCTTTTCCTTTAGAGAACTTAAAATTGCTTATGATTTTCAATCCCATGTCTATGAGTTTATTCTACCTCAAGTATCAGCTTAGCTCATAAAATGGGAGAGAAGGGCTAAAGTACTTATCAATGAGATAATAAGTAGTTATGAAAATTATTGGCAAAGGGATAGTTTATATGTTACAGTCTAGAATCAACCTGCGGAGATGGATTCCTTACTTACCCAAGTAAGAAGTGGGACTATCACATATAACAACAACTATAAAGACGACATTTTGGATAAGACATTAAACAAATTGAAAAATATTAGTGTTTTGGCCAAGGCATATTTTAACAAATGGTCTAAGGAAAAGGATCTGATAGCAGTTGTAAATGTTGAGAGAGACAGAGCGGTCATAAGTATTATCACTTTCAAACAATATTTTTTGTTAATTTGAAGTTTTCTTATTTTAGTAATATGTTGAATAGACATTACTTTTTTTGTGTAGTTGAAATATGAAAATTTGAATATTCAAGCAAAGGTTTACCAAGTTCACTTGGAAACCGCGAAGAATAGTTTATCCGCAACAAATAATTTGAAGGAAAATATTGTTTTGGTTAACAAACAAAACAATACACTGAAGCGGATAATTAAAGAGCATGGCTTCGACCCTAAAATTTTATTCAAAACCAAGGCAGATGCTGATCCAAATTTTCTATCCCATGGAGATGTGAAACATTAAGAAGAAAGAATTTTTAAAAATATATAGCAGTACTTTACGAAAGATCTCATAAGTTCTGGGATTATTTCTGCCATTGGGGAAAGGGGTACAGGTGGAGAAGCCATTGGGGAAAGGAGTACAAGAGTGGAAAGGGGTACAAAAATGAGGGTTGAAAAATTTCATTATTGAGTGTGGAAACTTGAAAAATAGAATCTATATTTGAAAATTTGAAACATTGAATGTGATGGTCATGGCATTTGAATTTTATTATCTGGATTTGAAAGTTAAAACTTGAATTTGATAGCCTTTGAAAATTTGAAATACTATATAATCTTTAATTTTATAACTTCCTATATATTATGTATAGAATTTCTAGATTGTATATGGTGTTTATGTTTCTTCTCTACTTGTAATGATGATTGCATTAGATGTGGATGATGACATTACAATAGAATCATAGTCTCATAGATATGGATTATCATGAATTGTATGTAGACGTAGATTTAGCTTCAAGCACGATCGTGGAATCGGATTATGATGATTGATAATTGTTTTAAGAAAATTTGGAATGTAGTACGACAGAGACATTTAAACGTTCTCAAAATATTCTTCTCTATACTTGTAATGATATGATGACATTAGAATGGATATAGATGATGATGAATGATGATAATGGATAATTGTTTTTAAAAAAATGGAATGTGTTAGGATAGAGATGTTTCTACACATTTAAAATAGATAAATAATTGTTTTAATAATAATTGGAGTGTCAGGATTATGATAATGATATGATGAATTTAATAATAATTGGAGTGTCAGGATTATGATATGATAATGATATGATATATATGGATGATGATGAATTTTATGTGGATGTAGATTTAGCTTCAAGCACGATCGTGGATGATGAATTGTATAATGGATCGTGGATTATGAATTGTATAATATGGAAAAATCTTCCTCTTTGTAAAATTCGATTGTGTGATTTTATCCCACAAAGTTTTAAAAATATATCAAAGCATTTTACAAATATAAAAATAAATTAAACATAATTGTAAAAATCAAGAATTGTTATATGATAGGGTTTAAGTTACCTCTAGTGTTTTAGATGGCTGTGAAATCATCCTTTGTAGTGTGTTATATCTTTGTTTTAAGAAAACTCAACACGAGAAATGAATTAGTAGATAGATGGGTGAGTTTTCGACATTGTCGATCCTGAAAAGTACCAAACTTCCTGGATGGATGTCAACCCACATTTTCAAAAAAAAGATGAAATAATTGTATTTAAATAAATGTAAATATATATACTTGTAACATCTTTAATGATAACAAGAGCTGAAACAAAATTTAAGGTGACAAACAATAAAAGTAAGGTGAAGGAGATACCTATTTAAATTTGAAACAATCCATTATCAATAGCTTCTTCAAACTTGATGTTCTCTTCTATAGAGTGTGACGATGCGCCAATTCCACTCTCATCGTTGGGAATAGTTGTACTTGTAGCTGTGTTATTCACACCTCTTCTTTCGCAAGGAATTCCAACGTGCAATTGATCTGTTGAAAGGAAAGGTTTCCATGGAGTAGTGAGATACATAACACCTCATGCAACTTTTCAGATTTTTATCCAACCTGTTTCTCAGTTTTGATTTTATAAATGATAAAGCATTGAAAACCCTTTCATCCTCCACACACCCCAAAATCATTGTTTGGCATAACTCACATAATCTTAAATATTCATTGATGTCTTCTTGTAAGACAAAACTTTGATAGATTCCTCGCCACATCCTTGTAATAGCACCACTTTTAGAAGGTTTATCTAAATTTTTATATTGGTTCCTCATTGTTGTTGCAAAATTTGTTGATTGAAACTTTAATAAATCAACATTCAATATACCTTTGATTTGCATACCCTTGAACTCTAAAGTCTTTGTGAAATGTTCCATTATTGTACCCATGGATTTATGGAAATGCTTTCTTACAAATTTTGCATGACCACCTTCAGTATTCCAAAATTAGGATTCATCACACCCATTGCTTCAAGAATTTTATCTTTGGAGAAACGTTCTCTAATTTCTGATGATAAGGATTCTGAATTTTTTAAGATTTATTCTTGTTTCAACTATAACAGACTCAAAAATATTACGTGTCACGGGAACATCTTCTCGTTCCGATCCTGTAATATCTTGACATTTTATAAAATGTGCAATGGTATGTCCCTCCCATTAACAAAGTGATGTAGAGGTGATCATGGATATTAAATCTCAATTAGTTACTGGGATTTTTAAGATCTAATAAAGCTTTCCGATTCTCGAAAACATGTGTATCAAAACTATCTTGGGAACAATACAAGATATAAAGACTTTGACATACCATTTTTCTCATCCATATAAAATCCACAATAAAGATTAATCTCCCATGTGCATGCTTCATCAGTGTATTGATCTCCTACAACATTGGAAGAATACCAACCAATGTAAGTAATGTCTCCAAATCAATTAAATGGAACAACAATTCCCTCGCCCTATCAACTTCATGATGATATTTGTGCATGAAACCAACCAACAAAGGATACTCCTCACGAACTCTGCATGCAAGTTCATACAAAGAGATCCATCTCGTCTCAACATCTTTCGAAGTTTTTTGCCATTTGTAATTCCAATTGCAAATTTCTAGAACTCAAGAAATCACTTTGGTCTACTTTCCATATAGGCATGAAGTTCTCTTATAAGTTCTTCTAATTTAGCAACATTTTCGTATTTGCTTACCATTTTATATGCTAAATTCATTTTATGAGCCAAACAGTGAATTGGTAGCATATATGGGGCCACCTTGTTCCTGTAATCTAACACACAACCCCTTTCGGTGACCCTACATGATAGATGCACCATCTACTTTGACTCATACCAACTTCGTATAAATTTCATATTCATCATTCCAGCAATATCTTTTAAATGAGAAATAACTATTTTATGTAAGTTTTCGGCATTACAGTTTTCAACCATTTTCATAACACCCAGCAGATGAGGTGTCCTTATATGATTTTCTAAATTATAGACATGGATACATACCCATGCAGTGTTGTTGATTTTGTCATTTCATCAATGAAAGAGAGATAAACTTTGATTTTTTACATTCTCTTTCAAATCTTCCTTCACTATCATCAAAAGGAATTCTCCCATTTCCCATCCACTACTTTTAGACCAATGACACCGAGGTACGTTCGGCATTCTATTATATTGATACAAAACTTTGAAATTGAGGAAATCCGAAATCGGTCTTCCTTTCTTTATTCTGTGAAATAAAGTAGAGAATTGTATGAGTTTTGCATGTAGATTTGTTTGATTCATCTTACCAATTTGTGATGTGATCATTCCTCCCTTTTCCACGAGATGTCTGCATTTTTTCTGCTCTACTTCATAATCCACTATGTATTTAACATGCATGCATTCTTTTTCAGTTTTCCACCTATGTGTTTTGATTTTCTGGCCATCCGCCCCCATTACAGTCAAATATTATTTTCCACAATGTTTTTCTATAGTGTCCACTTCATTTGCATTTTTTGTTGCTTTCCCAATTTCCATGTACATATTGTACATGTACATTCAGATGGGATCTCTTCTGAATTAGATGATTATACAGGTTCGATAAATAGAAATTTGGTAGCCCAATCAAACTTGTATGTCCTCCCAATGGTCCACATATTCTTGTTTGTTTTCAATGTTTTACTTTTTTAGTAGAATTTTGAGCAATATCACAATCACCTGGTTTCCTCTTTCATGAACCAGAATTTGAATTTGATTTTTGTGTTCCATTTTTTTGAGTTTTTGTATGTGTGATATCTTGATGCACTCCTGGTTACATCCCAACAGGAAGAATATCTTCAGGATCCGGCATCTCAATAGTTATATCTTCAAGATCTAGCATATTATTGAGGTGTCATTTGTTTGATATTGTCCAAAATGCATGTCCACCTCAATATTACCTTCCACACGATCGAGTATTTCGATTCTTTCTAGTGGAAATTATATGGTTATTGGTAGTTGTAATATATCAGTATCATCGAGTTTCCAAAATACTTGAACATGGACTTCTGATATTTCTTAGTTACTTTTAGGGTCTTCGCATTCTGAGGACTAGCACCTTCCATTATTCTGAACAGAGTCCTGCGTCAGAAAAAGAACCAAGTTGTGTGTCAAAGACAAAATTCATGTCACACATCTGCAATACCTCCTTTTCATGCATCAACTATATCCCTTTCGCGTGTCAACTATATCCCTATCATGCGTCAACAACTAACCCCCTTGTCACGTGTCAATAACTCGCCAACTATCCTCGCTATGTGTCAACAACACGTCAACTATATCCTTCGCGCACGCCAACAATGCGAACTATCCGTCGCATGTTAACAGCACATCAACTATATCACCGTCCCGCCAACTATATCAATGTCTAACGTCAATAGCTAACCCCTTATTGTGTGCCAACAACAAACCCCCTTATTGTGTGTCTACAATACCTATTTATCACGTGTCAACTATATCCATGTCACACGTCAATAAATAACCCCCTTGTCGTATGCGTCCGTAATACCTCCTTATCACGCATCAACTATATCCCCATTGCACGTCATCATCTTGTTATCTCATTTTTAGTGATTTTGGCTAAAATTGAGATAACCATAGAATTTTTTTGACAAAATCTCCTAAAAATTCCCTTTGAAGGAGATCTTCAGGTTTTTGGGTTTCCATCACATGGAAACATGTCTTTTACATGCTTCATGTCAATTGTCTTCCAAAACCTAAAACCCAAACCTTTCCTTTGTATCGGGTTTTCAGAACTTGATAACATCCAAACATGTCTTTTGCATGCTTCATGTCAGTTGATTCCCGAAACCCGATTTGATAAGAAAACCTTTGTATCGGGTTTTCGGACATGCTAAGCATGATGACATGGCATTAATGTCAAGTTGTCTGTTAGTTGGCACACGTGTTGGAGGAGGTGTAATTAATGCTAGGGCATTTATAAATAGTTCAATTTTACATGTCATTTTTACTTGGCATATTTTCGTTGCGTGGATTTTTCGTACATGCTCCTTCAACCTCCAAACCCGACTGAATCTCTTGATTGATTTTGTGATCCGTCTTCGACCATTTTTTGAATTTATTGAAGGTATTTTTCTCTTCTTATCATTTTGGGGTCTTTGGGGTTGTTTTTGAAGTGTTCATTTGGCATTTTTCCTCTTTCTTTTTCTCTCCTCTAGGTTTAGGGTTTTGGGTTGTTTTCTTCATTTTTTGTTGTATTCCCATGAAACCTCTTATTTAAATTTCATCCTAGGTGTTTTCTTATTTTTCCCATGGATATACTCTTTAGATTGTTGAGAAGAAACTAAAATCTTAACTTACAAGCTTGGTGGAAATTTTATGTGTTCTGACATCCTAAAACCGACGCCTTTGTTTCGGGTTTTACAGGGTGTCCGACATCATTTGGCTTCCGCAGAGTATCAGGTTTCTCCAAGTGCTCAACATCCTCCAATTTCTGCTTGTGTCGGGTTTCGTAGAGTGTTCAACATCACCTGAATTCTGCCTTTGTGTCGGGTTTCACGAAGTGTGACACGACCTAGTTTCCGATATACACTGTAGTGTGTTGGGTTTCACGAAGTGCTCAACATCCCTAATTTCTGCAATGTGTCGAGATTATCACCGCTGACATCATCCGAATTATGCCAATCCTTTTTTTTTCAAGGTGTTTGACACGTTCTATTTCACACACAATTAAGTTTGTCGGGTTTCGAGGCCACTTTGCAAGTTTCAACATCTGAATAGTATGGCGGGTATATTAACTTGTTCAACAAACATCCAAACCCAATTTCTCTTCAGTCATTTTCAAGACTCCTCATGTTGGACCCGAGCCCTTCTAATTCGGAAAGATGAAGTATAAGTATATAGAAGATAGATTCTTCTTCTTATATAAGTTGTAATTATGACATCCGGGACACAGAGCTCGGCAATATAGACATGGAAGACTTCTGGAAAAGGATCAAGGATTCTTCTCAGAATTCATGGATGAATTCAATAGTCGATAATCTCCCACTTGCAGCAGGTTTCCAAAGATCATCCCAGTTCCCTAAATTCATTTCGCATGTGCTTCTAACTATGACTCAGCCTCCCGCTTAGTGAGAAATCAAGCAGGAGAGTCTATAGTAAAATTAGATGGAGATTACTTCAATCAACTCCTAAATTTTCCCAACTTTATGGAATATGTTGATTTAAATCTTAAGTCAAGCACAAAAGCCCGGGACAAAGATCAAAAAGACTGCATCAAGCATGTAAACAAGAAATTTTGATCAAGGCTAAGCCAGCTGTTTCTAGGTTTCCTAAGACGGTTCCTAGAAGTGATTTTATACTCGAAGTCAGTGAT
Source organism: Taxus wallichiana var. yunnanensis (assembly GCA_018340775.1). Lineage (NCBI taxonomy): Eukaryota > Viridiplantae > Streptophyta > Pinopsida > Cupressales > Taxaceae > Taxus > Taxus wallichiana. The sequence continues at coordinate 118,926,438 of CM031233.1, forward strand.
ATCATCACCCTATTGAGCCAGTTATTTGGGCTCCCAAAGTCAAAAGAATTCCAAGGGTGGATGTATCAGTTCATGGTTGTCATTAATAAGAATGACCAAGGGATTGATTGGGGCACCTTAATAAGTGATGAGATAGACTCTCAAATGAAAACGGTCTTGTCTACTAGTAAGTTCTACATGATGTCGTGCACGTTACCTATCATGCGCAGCAAATAGGTATGAGAAACTACCCGGGGTTGGATGCAAAAGGGAACCAAAAACTGATCACATATATCGGTACTTCCCTCAGTTGATAATAAAAGGATCTGAAGATCAGTTTAGGAGAGTGAATGATGCCTTCTTTTATGAAAATATTTCAAGGTAGAACCCGAGCTGAGAAAGATAAGAGTTTCTAATGAGGCATGGGCGGAGGTGTCAAAATGGGGCTGCATCTTCTTGTAATTAAATAATTTTACCTATCTCTGGGTAGTAAGGTTCCACAGTACTCCTTTCCATTTTCCCAGGTTTCCAGGTGACAAACTCATCCTTATGGAGTTGGTCAAACAACTATTTGATTTCAACAAATTCCAACAAAGTAGACACAAGGCCACTATCTCCTTCCCAATTTCCATCAAAAGGTACACATGTTCTATAGTGGTGAAGGCCAAGAATGTGGTGCACAAACTTTAGGATAAACTAAAGAAGCATATGAAGTTCAGAGAAGGATTCGATATTCAAGGAGTCCTTAAGTCATATGGAACCTTGTATCTACATGTGCCCCATGTAGAGGACATCTGGGTTGATCTTCGGGATGAGGTTGCCATCTAAAGAAAAGACAATAGCAGGTTGACTCTTGAAGAAATCCAAGCATTAGATCTAGCTGATATCCTAGAAGGCACCATGGATAATGAAAGTGTCTTGGAACCTAGATATGAACAGTCAGATGGAGATCAACTTGGATTCCTAGCCATCGACTGGTCCATTGCTGAAAAGGCTTCTATCACCGAGAGAGCTGCTCAAACCCTTGTTCACACTAAGGCATGGCTCATTTCTTGGGGAATGAGTTATAAAGAAAAGATATTTTCAAAGATAGCTACTCTAGAAGTGGGACCCTCCAAGGGAGAAAAGGAAAAGGATAAAATCCCTACTAAGAGACAAATAAAGTTTAAATTTTTCAGAAGAGAAGAAAAGTAGAGGGCTAAATCATCTACTCCCACACAATAGTTGAGGTATTGGATTCTCCTCCTCCTCCACCGAACAAGAAGAAATTATTTCAGAAATCAAGGTTAGCCAACCTCTTATTTCTCCTTTTGTTGATTTCTCATTAGAGGTAAGCCTTGCCCTTGCTTCCCAAGCTTTGGCTTTAGAGTCTTTACCCCCTCTCCCCCAATCTTCCTCACCACATATTTCAACTCCACTTTCATCAGCCATGACCAGCATTTTCTCTGAACTTTCACCTCTCTCCATTGGGCCTACGTTGGCTATAGAAATGCCTCCTCCTTCCGCACCTTCATTCCCTCAGTCTACTCCCACAGTCACTACACTTGCATTCATCACGACTCTGCAAGCAAATCTTCCTCCACCCACAGATACAACCATGACACCTCAAAAGGAGTAACTTCTTCCCTTGTACCTCAATGGTTGGTCGACCAAACTCTGAGGAAGAGGAAGGTGGTAGTTCCCTACCAGCCTTCGATTTCAATTCACTCAAGGTCTTTCCTGCCAAATCTACTAAGAAACCTAAAAAAGTTTCAAGGGTTTCAGTAGATGCCTCAGGACATAAGTTTCCAAATATTTCCACTCTTGTGGTGACAAAACCAAGGAGAACATAACAACTTCCGATTATCAGATTACAAGGGTGGATCTGGGAAAGGTAACAATAGAAGGGGCACAACAAGATGCACAAGATGCCATGAATGTGCTATGCCAAAAGCTGAAGGAAAAAAAGGTGAGCAGGGATGAGCTAAAAGAGAAAGTGGAACAGTTGATAGAAGTATTGCTTAAGCTCTCAAAGCCCTCTTAATCAACCCCGTCATCTTCTACTCCTACTCCTATAAGGTTCAACTTCTCATCAGTACCTATTATTGAGAAGATAAATGAGAAGGGGAGAATGGTGGATGAATGGATTCAGAGGTTACTTTTCAAGGAAGGAAAGTCATTGATGATACAGTAGAGGTATACAAATCCTTAGAGGAAATGAAAAAGGATGGTGATAAGATGAATGATGAATTTTCTTAGGAGGCTGGAAACCTTGAACTAACTTTGGAGGCCCTCAATGCACTGAAGAAAATTCCATCTCGGGTCTTAGTGGAAGAAGGAATCATTCCACATGGGGATAAACACTTCCAGCTAACCAAGGCTATCAGGTTCAAGATAAAGATTCTCAGTGAAGCTTGCAACAAGTTGAGAGAATCTAGAGATCAGTTGATTGATGCCACCAGTGATATCGAAGAAGAGTTGTTCAAGATCTTTCCCAAAGTATTGGATGAAGGCTCAACCATTCTACCTACTGATGGTTTCTATAAACAAATTCAGGAATCGATTAAGTAGGAACTAGCTTCCATCTTTGATCTGAGCGTTATTGATAAATTTATAAAGATCGAGAATGTTTTGGAATCTCTAAGAAAACTTAATAAGAGATTGAAGAAACTTCTGGCAATACAAGCGACACATAGGAAACTTGCGAGGTTCTAAGTGATTATTCTAGTGCGCTAGATGAAGCTAGAAGTGTAAGACATAATCCTGGAAGTTTCAAGAGTTTTGAGACAAGCATGTGTCACTAGAAGAAGACAAGGATGAGGAAAGGAATAAGCAAATGTTGTTACATGTCATTTCCTTCCAAAAATTGACATGTCTTTTTCATTTCCATTTTGTCACGTAGAAATAAAATTTTGACTTGGTCTCCTTCATGAGAGTCAAGTAAAATAGGACTCTTATTAAATGGCTATTTTCTAGGACTTTATCCTATTTTCTCTCTGCCTTTTTATTATAAATAATGGATGCTTGTGCACTCCAAAGGGTGGAGATATTTTGAATATTGAGAACTATTGTGAAGAAGAAAGACTTTGTGTTTTCTTTTAATCATTTGAGGAATAGAAACCGATGCTATTTTGCAAACTTTGTGTTGTGAGATGTATCTTTCTTAAGATATTGTTCTTATGTTCATAATCTTAAGCTATTCTTTGTTTAGCATCTTGATTGTTCTAATCATTTCAAACATTACATTTTTTATCTAAAACTCGTATGATTATTTCGTGATCTACGTTTGCTCAAAAGAAAATATGTTCCTCTCATTTCCTTTCCATTATGTTTCTTCCATAATAATAATTTCCTTTCTAATCCATTCCATTTCTAAAATTGCAACGTCTTTGCCTTGTGTGGATATGGATTTCGGGATTCTATCCCAACCCCAATGGTTAGATTAGTGTGAATATTGTATATATTATTTTTGTTGTGTTTTAGATTAGTAATAAACAGACAACCTCACCTATCTTTGAGGAGGGATTTAATCCCATGTACTGTGGTTGAACCTCATATTTTGGCTTGAAAAATATCCAACCAATAGTTTTTGGTGACTCATTGGGGAATACGGATTGATAAGACTAAGCTTATCCTATTGGTGTATGGTGACTCTGTATTTGCCTTATTTTCACAAAGATCTAATTTCAGTTCAAGCTGGCCAGAAAGATCTTCACTCGGTCAAGCCGAGCCAGGGGTGAAACTGATCCATTCTTTGATTTTCTTCAACAACATAATTTCAGGCTTTCACCCAACAGTGTTGCATCTAGCCGAGAAAGAAGTTCTTTGCCCATCCGAAGAACTCAGATTCCTCAAGAACAAGAAGTTTCTACAAATTGTCATGCATTATTCTTGTTAGATATTCAGATTCCTATACGCACTTCATTTAGAAGAATGGCAGCACAACTTGTGCCTTGGGGTGCAGCTATTGGTCCTCTTTCCCTTACTCCATTGTTGCATGATCTACCTCATGGATCATGGAAGAATATTCCTAAGTTCAATGGTGATGGAAAACAACATCCTAATGAACACATTGCTTCATTCTTTGTCACATGTGGCATTCTTGGAGTTGCTCATGAAGACATCTTTGTTCGACTCTTTGTTGAGACATTACATGGTGTAGCAGCAAAATGGTTCTACCATCTTCCAAATGCATGCATTACCAACTAGGCTACCATGAGATCCGTATTTGAAGCAAGGTTCAAACCAATGAAGATTCTCATGCCTTGTTAGCACAGCTTACACACATGAAGAAGGAATCTTATGAACCCATGCGGGACTTCATAGCCAAATTCAACAAGCTGATCCGTAAGATTCTAGACCTACTATTCCTACTCTTGAAAATAAAAAGTGTTTCTTCATCAATTCTCAACCCCTAATGTGAGCTTCTTGTTGAGAAGGTCTGTTATCCCCGATTTGGCCACCGCTCAAGCTACAACCACTGAAATAGAAGATGATCTTATTCTAGCGGAAAAATTAGAAGAGAATCATCTAAGCCTAAAAATCAAAGTTCTTCTCAGTAGTACTATTGATCCTATGATACAAAGGATGGCCAATGATTTGATCACCTTAAAGAAACAGATGTCTCAACAAGTGGCCAATGTTCCTTATCGGGATATTCCTAGATGGAATTTCAACAATACCAATGGCGCTCCCGCAAGAGACAAGGAATCGGTTGATCGCTGCTCCCACCAGGCTGGCCATTGAAGCTCCTCCTATCAAACAAAGCAATTGAAATAGTTGAGGAGGGTGAAGAACCAGATGATCAAGATTCTCATGAAGCTTTTGAAGCTTCAGGATATGTTGATGAGTCTTTTGACGATTCAGCTGGTGACTCCAGCATTGGGTATTTGGAGTATGAGGAAGATGAAGGTGAGCACATGATGGCCAATCATTTGTAGTCTTCACTCGATCCCAATCTCAAAACCCTAGAAATCCGGTTGAAAGCTCTAAGGATAAAAGTAAAGGAAGCTCCCGTAGTTATGGCTAAAAGAGGATCTCCCATCTCAGCACAAACTGAAAAGGAGATAACTAAAAAGGTAACTTCACCTTCCAACTCTCTTTCTCCTGCTTTCAAGGCCAGTACTACCTCGGCTCAAACCAATGTAACCATAACTAAGCCCTCCATCATTCCTTCATATACCACTTTTGACATCATTGATCATGCAAAGAAAACCAAAATCCAAATGTTAGAAGCCGAATACCTTCAGTCCAACCCTGAGCAATTTGAGAAACTTTCCAAATTCATTAGAAGCAAGGCTATTATTCCTCCATCTTTGAAAGGCATTTTTCCTAGCCCCACTCATCCTTTACCTCAGAGTAATATGACCTTTGTTGCTTCTTCGGGAAAGATTGAACCATTTTATTTGTCTTTACTTATAAACGGTTTTAAACTCAACAATTGCATAATTGACTCAGGAGCCTCTGATAACGTAATGCCCACAAAAGTAGCTCATGCCCTTGGACTCACCTTAACTAAATCTTATGGGTGGTGTTATTCCATGGAAACCAAACAAGTCCCCTTGATTGGCCAAATCAAGGATGCACAATTTGCATTTGTTGCCTTCCCTGAAAAGAGAGTGAAAATGACTATCCTAGTTGTCTGATATCCCAGCCGCTTATGGCATTCTCTTGGGAAGAGGTTTTTGCAAAGATGTTGGAGGAGAAATCAACATGGATTGGACCAAAGCTAAAATTCTAGTAAATGGAGTTCCTCGTGTCCTTCACCCTAAAGCGCAAGCAAAGTACCTGGTCACTAAATCAGATGATCCTAAGGCTCAAATTCTCTTTGAAGATGTAGGCTTGGGTAATTATTTCATGACATCTGAGGTGCCCTCGTAGAAGTCAAAGAAGAAGATCCTAACATTGTTTGGACCCTTGAGTTTGATGGGAGCTATTCAACTACTGGTTTAGGTGTTGGCGTGGTTCTTATATCTCTAGATTTGAGATCTTTCCCTTTGCTTTCAAGTTGTAGTTTGATAATACTAACAACACAGCCAAATATGAAGCTTTGTTATTAGGATTAGAAATGGCAAGACAAAAAGGAATCCAAAATCTCAAAGTACAGGGAGATGCCGAGTTGATTGTGAATCAAGTAAGGGGGATTTATCAGGTAAAAAATGATCACCTAAGACATTACAGAAACAAGGTTTGGGACAGCATAGAATGCTTTGATGCTTTTTCCATTAAGGCAGTCTTAAGAGATTACAATGATAAAGTTGATTCCTTAGCTGTTTCTGCATCTCTTCTTCTCCCCCACCCACAGTTCAAACAAGACACGTATACCATTGAGATTGTGTATCATCCAAGCATTCCAGATAACTCAGCACATTGGCAAGTGTTTAATGATGATCAACAGGTATTGTCTTTTCTTGAGAAAGCTGATAACTTTAGTGAGCTTTATTTTGAAGGATCAAAATCAGCTTTTGTGAGTCCGTCTCTAATTCATATCAAGAAATTGATGGTGAATTCATCCAGCTCAAAGGCAATAAGATTCCGAAGGGATTAGTTTCTCTGGAAGGTCTATTTGACAAGCATGACTATTTCATTTAGGGTAAAAGGCAAGCTGAAGGTGCTTCCTTATCAGAGGTAGACCAAGTTAACCTGGGCTCCGCTGATCAACCATGGATGGTAAACATCGGTAAATGTTGTTCTCTGGAGGAAAAAGAAAGATTCTCTTCACTCTGAAGAGATATATGGATGTCCTAGCATGGTCATATGTGGATATAAAGTCTTTCAAGCCCAAGGATGTGCAACATAGCATTCCTTTGAAGCCTGAGGTTAAACCCTATAGGCAGAAGCAGAGGCATTACAACCCAAAGATCTCAGGGACTATTCTTGTAGAAATTTAGAAGATGTTAGACGCAAGGATTATCTTTCCAATCCATCATTCCACCTGGGTTGCGAACATTGTCCCTGTCAGAAAGAAGAATGGTGAAATCCATATTTGTGTTGACTTCTGGAACCTCAACCAGTCTTCATTAAAAGACAATTATCCATTGCCCATCATGGACTAGGTATTACAGACTATCACTGGATCAGAAATGTTATCCATGCTTGATGGATTTTGGGGTATAATCAGGTTGAGGTAGCTGCTAAAGATCAACATAAAACAAGCATTCACCACTCCATGGGGAACCTTTGCTTACAGGAGAATGCCTTTTGGTTTGATTAACGTCGGAGCCACGTTTCAAAGGGCTATGGACTTAGCTTTTAGAGATTTAATGGGAAAGGTCATAGTTGTGTATTTGGATGACTTGACGGTCTTCTCTAAAAAGTGAAGTGATCATTATGATCACCTGGAGCAGGTACTCTTAAGGTGCAGGTGTCATGGGATTTCATTAAATCCTAAAAATTCCATGTTCGGAGTGACAGAAGGAAAGTTGTTGGGTCATATTATGACTAAAGAAGGAACCAAGATTGATCAGAGAGGGTGAAGGCCATCCAAAGCCTTACCCTACCCACAAGCAAAACTGGGGTGCACTCCTTTTTCGGGAAGGTTCAATTTCCTAAGAAGATTTGTACCTGACTTTGCCGATAAAACCAAGGATATCCTTGGGATGATGAAAGGTAAGACTCCATTTTGATGGAGCACTAAAGGGAAGCTTGCTTTTGAAGAAGTCAAATGGGAAATTGCTCATGCCCCTATTCTGGTATGCCCGGATTTCAAGAAAGATTTCATCATGTATAGCTATGCTTCCGCACATACAGTATCAACCATCCTGATGCAAGAGAATGAAGAAGGAATTGAAGCTCCCATTGCTTTCATGAGCTGCCCACTAAAGGAACATGAATTGAAGATGTCGCAGATTGAAAAGCATGCTTATGCAAAGTGGAGAGAGGTGAAACATTTCAGGTATTATGTCTTGAGTTCCCACACTCTCGTTCTAGTTCTTGATACCACAGTTAAATCCATTCTGACCCAACAAGAGTTGGGTAGTCAATGGGGTAACTGGATAGCCAAAGTCCAGGAGTATGACTTGGACATCAGACCTACCAAGTTGGTGTGAGGAAGAGGCATGTGCCAATTGATCACAGAAAACAATGCTAAGATAGAATGCGAAGAAACTAAAGGTACTTCTTCATAATTTCCCAAAGTGCTTTTCGTAAGCACGACTAATGAATGGTACAGTAGATATTGCTTTATTTTTAACCTATGGTGAGTGTCCCCCACATTTAAGCCAAAAATAAAAAGAGGATAGTTAAGGTTAAGGTCTACAAGATACATTCTGTGGGATAATGGTATATACAAGAAAGGTATCGATGGTGTATTCCTGCGTTGTGTTGATAAGTCTCAATAGGTAAGGTTATTAGAGTCCTTCCACAATCTAGCATGTGGAGGACATTTCTCTTCTTCCGTAATGGCTTACAAGATCTTATGGGCTAGGTACTATTGGCCTACTCTCTTTGAGATTCGAGTTGAATGGGTGGCCAAGTGTGAAGCTTGTCAACATTTCGTTGGTCATCCTAAGCTGGCAGATCTCTTCCTTGAAGCTTGTGGTGATTGAAGAACCTTTTCACCAATGGGGAATTGATTTCATTGGAGTGTTGAACCCTACCTCTAGTTCGGTCATAATTATGTGCTCACCCTACCACAGACTATTTCACCAAGTGGGTGGAAGTTGCTCCAATCAAACAAGCAACCTCCGAAGTTGTGTGTAACTTTCTCAAGGAGAATATAATTGTTAGATTCGGTGTGCCTCACAAGATCATTGCTGACAATGCTTCCAATTTCTCATCCCATGAGTTGACAAATTTTTGTTATGGCTTTGGGATCACATTGGCTCATTCATCGATTATTACCCCCAAGGCAATGGTCAGGTTGAATCAAGCAACAAGAACCTGGTGACCATAATCAGAAAGTTGGTCGATGAGAATCAGAGGACATGGCACAAAGCATTATATGATGCATTATGGGAAAGATGGATTACTCCTAAGTGAGCTATTGGAATGTCCCCATTCCAAGTGTTGTATGGGATTGATGCTGAGATTCCTATCTCTAGAATTTCCAGCCTTACGGTTGGCTAAAGCAATTGAGGATGAAACTTTTCAAAGTTCCATTGAGAAAAGGATAATGTACCTAGCTAGGCTAGAAGAAGAATGAAGCAAGGTGGTAGATCACATTGAATATCATCGAGAAAATTCAAAAGGATATTTGACAAGAAATCAAAACAACGTGATTTCCAGATTGGAGATCTAGTACTTCTCTGGGACAAGAGAAGAGAGTAGAAAGGGATGCATGGCAAGTTTGAATCCTTATGGAAAGGTCCTTTCAAAATCCATCAGTTGAATGGTGAAAATAGCTTTTGTCTATCATACCTTGATGGAGAGTTTCTCCCCTACCTTTCAGTGGCCAACATTTGAAGATGTTCCACCAGTAATGCAAGATGCTCTCTTGCACTGTATCATAATTTATTTTCTGTTGTGTGTCTGCTTTCTTTTCTTTCTTTCTTTCTTTGTTTTTCAGTTTTTCTTCTTTAGACTCCATGTAGCCCAATGGATAAAGCTTTTTGATATATGAGTTCTCTTCCTTTGATGTTTCAAAGAAATTCCCCAATTGGAGCCAATTGTTATCTCATTTTTAGTGATTTCAGCTAAAATTGAGATAACCATAGAATTTTTTGACAAAATCTCCTAAAAATGCCCTTTGAAGGAGATCTTCGGGTTTTCAGGTTTCCATCACATGGAAACATGTATTTTACATGCTTCATGTCAATTGTTTCTTGAAACTTGCAATCGGGTTTTGGAACTCAGGAGCATTGAACATACCTTTCAAAAAGCATGCTTCATGTTGCTTGTTTCCCGAAACCCAAAACCCGAACCTTTCCTTTGTATTGGGTTTTGAACTTGATAACATCCAAACATGTCTTTTGCATGCTTCATGTCAGTTGGTTCGAAACCCTGATTTGATAAGAAAACCTTTGTATCGGGTTTTCAGACATGCTAAGCATGATGACATGGCATTAATGTCGAGTTGTCTGTTAGTTGGCACACGTGTCAGAGGAGGTGTAATTAATGCTAGGGCTTTATAAATAGTTCAATTTTACATGTCATTTTTACCTGGCATATTTTCACTACGTGGATTTTTCATACATGCTCCTTCGACCTCCAAACCCGACTGAATCTCTTGATCAATTTTATGATCCGTCTTTGACCATTTTTCAAATTTATTGAAGGTATTTTTCTCTTCTTATCATTTTGGGGTCTTTGGGGTTGTTTTTGAAGTGTTCATTTGGCATTTTTCCTCTTTCTTTTTCTTCCCTCTAGGTTTAGGGTTTTGGGTTGTTTTCTTCATTTTTATTGTTGTATTCCCATGAAACCTCTTGTTTAAAATTCATCCTGGGTGTTTTCTTATTTTTCCCATGGGATATACTCTTTAGATTTTTGAGAAGAATCTAAAAATCCTAACTTACAAGCTTGGAGGGAATTTTATGTGTTCTGACATCCCAGAAACCCGACGCCTTTGTTTTGGGTTTTACAAGGTGTCGACATCTTTGGCTTCCACAAAGTATGGGTTTCTCCAAGTGCTCAACATCCTCCAATTTCTACTTGTGTATAGGTTTTAGAAGTGCTCAACATCTCCAATTTCCGCCTTTGTGTCGGGTTTCACGAAGTGTCTGACACGACCTCCGATATCCTTTGTAGTGTGTCGGGTTTTGACCGAAGTGCTCAACATCCTCCTAGTTTCCACAAGTGTGTCAGAGATTATCACCTGCTCGACATCATCTAAATTTCACCAGTCCTTTGGGTTTTTCAAGGTGTTCGACACGTTCTATTTCCCGACACACACAATTCAGTTTGTCAGTTTCGAGGCTGCTTTGCAAGTTTCAACATCGAATAGTAGGGCGGGTATTCACTTGTTCAACAAACATCCAAACCTGATTGCTCTTTCAATCATTTTCAAGACTCCTCATGTCAGAACTGAGCCCTTCTAAGTCTGGAAAGATGAAGTAAAATATCAAAAGACAAGATTATTCTTCTTATATAAGTTGCAATTATGACATCCGAGACACAGAGCTTGGTAATATAGACATGGAAGACTTCTGGAAAAGGATCGAGGATTCTTCTCAGAATTCATGGATGAAGTCAATAGCTGGTAGTGGTCTCCCACTCATAGCAGGGTTTCCAGTATCAGCCCAATGCCCTGAATTCATTCTGGCATGTGCTTCTAACTATGACTCAGCCTCCCGCTCAGTGAGAAATCAAGCAGAGAGTCTATAGTAAAATTAGATGGAGATTACTTTGATCAACTCCTAAAGTTGCCCAACTTTATGGAATATGTTGATTTAAATCTTAAGTCAGCACAGAAATCCTGGGACAAAGATCAAGAAGACTGCATCAAGCACGTGAACAAGAAATTCTTGATCAAGGCTAAGCTAGTTGTTTCTAGGTTTCCTAAGACAGTTCCTAGAAGTGATTTTATACTCGAAGTCAGTGATATCATCACCCTACTGAGCTGGTTATTTGGGCTCCCTAGAGTCAAAAGAATTCAAGGGTGGATGTATCAGTTCATGGTCATCATTAAGAAGAATGACCAAGGGATTGATTGGGGCACCTTAATAAGTGATGAGATAGACTCTCAAATGAAAATGGTCTTGTCTACTGGAAAGTTCTACATGATGTCGTACGTTACCTATGTAGCAGCAGGTATGAGAAACTACCCGAGGTTGGATGCAAAAAGGGAACCGAACAACTGATCACATATATCGGTACTTCCCTCAGTTGACAATAAAAGGATCTGAAGATCAGTTTAGGAGAGTGAATGATGCCTTCTTTTATGAAAATATTTGCAGGTTGGACCCTAAGCTGAGAAAGAGAAGAGTTTCTGATGAGGCATGGGAGGTGTCAAAATGGGGCTGCATCTTCTTGCAATTCAATAAGTTTACCTATCTCAGGTAGTAAGGTTCCACGGTACTCCTTTCCATTTTCCCATGTTTCTAGGTGACAAACTCATCCTTATGGAGTTGGTTAGACAACTATTGGATTTCCACAAGTTCAACAAAGTAGACACAAGGCCACTATCTCCTTCCCAATTTCCATGGAAGGTACACATGTTCTATAGTGGTGAAGGCCAAGAATGTGGTGCACAAACTTTAGGATAAACTAAAGAAGCATATGAAGTTCAGAGAAGGATTTGATATTCGAGGAGTCCTTAAGTCATATGGAACCTTGTATCTGCATGTGCCCCATGTAGAGGACATATGGGTTGATCTTTGGGATGAGGTTCCATCTGAAGAAAAGACAATAATAGGTTGACTCTTGAAGAAATCCAAGCATTAGATCTAGATGATATCCCAGAAGGCACCATGGATAATGAAAGTGTCTTGGAACCTAGATATGAACAGTCAGATGGAGATCAACTTGGATTCCTAGCCATCGATGGTTTGTTTTTGAAAAGGCTTCTATCACCGAGAGAGTTGCTCAAACCCTTGTTCGCACTAAGGCATGGCTCATTTCTTGGGGAATGAGTTATAAAGAAAAGAGATTTTCAAAGATAGCTACTCTAGAAGAGGGACCCTCCAAGGGAGAAAAGGAAAAGGATAAAATCCCTACTAAGAGACAAATAAAGTTTAAATTTTTCAAGAAGAGAAGAAAAGTAGAGGGTTGAATCATCTACTCCCACACCAATAGTTGAGGTATTGGATTCTCCTCCTCCTCCTCCATCGGAACAAGAAGAAATTATTTCAGAAATTGAGGTTATCCAACCTCTTATTTCTCCTTTTGTTGATTTCTCATCAGAGGTAAGCCTTTCCCTTGCTTCCCAAGCTTTGGCTTTAGAGTCTTTACCCCCTCTCCCCCAATCTTCCTCACCACATATTTCAACTCCACTTTCATCAGCCATGACCAACATTTTCTCTGAACTTTCACCTCTCTCTCTCTGGGCCTACGTTGGCTATAGAAATGCCTCCTCCTTCCACACCTTCATTCCCTCAGTCTACTCCCATAGTCACTACACTTGCAGTCATCACGACTCGCAAGAAAATCTTCCTCCACCCATAGATACAACCATGACACCTCCAATAGGAGCAACTTCTTCCATTATACCTCAATGGTTGGTCGACCAAACTCGAGGAAGAGGAAGGTGGTAGTTCCCCTACCAGCCTTTGATTTTAGTTCACTCAAGGTCTCTCCTGCCAAATCTGCTAAGAAACCTAAAATAGTTTCAAGGGTTTCAGTAGATGCCTCAGGACATAAGTTTGCAGAGATTGCCACTCCTGCGGCCGAAAAACCAAGGAGAACATAGCAACTTCGATTATCAGATTACAAGGGTGGATCTGGGAAAGGTAACAATAGAAGGGGCACAACAAGATGCACAAGATGCCATGAATGTGCTATGCCAAAAGCTGAAGGAAACAAAGGTGAGTAGGGATGAGCTAAAAGAGAAAGTGGAATAGTTGATAATAAGTATTGCTTAAGCTCTCAAAGCCCTCTCAGTCAACCCCATCATCTTCTACTCCTACTCCTATCAGGTTTAACTTCTCATCAGTACTTATTATTGAGAAGATAAATGAGAAGGGGAGAATGGTGGATGAATGGATTCAGAGGTTACTTCTTCAAGGAAGGAAATTCATTGATGATACAATAGAGGTATACAAATCCTTGGAGGAAATGAAAAAGGATGGTGACAAGATGAATGATGAATTTTCTCAGGAGGCTGGAAACCTTGAACTAACTTTGGAGGCCCTCAATGCACTGAAGAAAATTCCATCTCAGGTCTTAGTGGAAGAAGGAATCATTCCACATGGGGATAAACACTTCCAGCTAACCAAGGCTATCAGGTTCAAGATAAAGATTCTTAGTGAAGCTTGCAGCAAGTTGAGAGAATCCAGAGATCAGTTGATTGACGCCACCAGTGATATCAAAGAAGAGTTATTCAAGATCTTTCCCAAAGTATTGGATGAAGGCTCAACCATTCTACCTATTGATGGTTTCTATAAACAAATTCAAGAATCGATCGAGCAGGAACCAACTTCCATCTTTGATCTAAGCGTCATTGATAAATTTATAAAGATTGAGAATGTTTTGGAATCTCTGAGAAAACTTAATAAGAGATTGAAGAAACTTCCTAGCAACATGCAAGTGACACACAAGAAACTTGCGAGGTTCTAAGTGATTATTCTAGTGTGCTAGATGAAGCTGAAGTGCAAGACATAATCTGGAAGTTTCAAGAGTTTTGAGACAAACAGGCATCACTGGAAGAAGACAAGGATGAGGAAATGGAATAAGAAAATGTTGTTACATGTCATTTCCTTCTAGAAATTGACATGTCTTTTTCATTTCCATTTTGTCACGTAGAAAGCAAATTTTGACTTGGTCTCCTGCGTGAGAGTCAAGCAAAATAGGACTCTTATTAAATGGCTATTTTCTAGGACTTTATCCTATTTTCTCTCTGCCCTTTTTATTATAAATAATGGATTCTTGTGCACTCCAAAGGGTTGAGATTTTTGGAATATTGAGAACTATTGTGAAGAAGAAAGACTTTGTGTTTTCTTTTAATCATTTGAGGAATAGAAACTGATGCTATTTTGCAACTTTGTGTTGTGAGATGTATCTTTCTTAAGATATTGTTCTTATGTTCATAATCTTAAGCTATTCTTTGTTTAGCATCTTGATTGTTCTAATCATTTCAAACATTACATTTGTTATCTAAAACTCATATGATTATTTCATGATCTGTGTTTCTCGAAAGAAAATACGTTCCTCTCATTTCCTTTCCATTGTGTTTCTTCCATAATAATAATTTCCTTTCTAATCCATTCCATTTCTAAAATTGCAACGTCTTCACCTTGTGTGGATATGGATTTGGGATTCTATCCCAACCCCAATGGTTAGATTAGTGTGAATATTGTATATATTATTTCGTTGTGTTTTAGATTAGTAATAAACAGCAGCCTCACTGTCTTTGAGGAGGGATTTAATCCCCACGGTATTGGTAAGCTATCGGTGGTAGATCTTTGTAGTATACTACATAACAAATCACCTAGTTTTTATAGGATATTTTTCAAATGTAGGAAAAGCCGACCCCAAAAATATATATATATCGTAGATTTTAGGTGAACAGACACCGACCCGCTATGAAAAATCTCCTTTTCAAATTTTCCTAAAATGAAATTTTCACCATATTACGAATATTCACCACTAAAATTATCCCTGCCCATACGTTCTTGTAGATAAAAAAAAATTAGAAAGGATGTGAAAGGTGTCCTCCTAAGGTGCATCAAGACTGCTCGGATAGAGAGGGTATTGCACAAGTTTCATGATGGAGAGGCAGGTGGTCATTTTTCCCCAAAAGTAACTATTAGAATCATGAGGGCTTATTATTACTGGCCTAATATTTTCAATGATTTCTACTCATGGATCAAGAAATGCAAGAATTTTTCCTTCTTCACAAGTAAAGAGAAGCTAGTAGCCCTCCCACTCCATCCTATCTCAGTTGAGTAGCCTTTCATGCAATGGGGGCTTGATTTTATTGGGATGATCAATCCAAGTTCTAGCCTAGGTCACAAATGGATTCTTACAGCCATGGACTACTTCACTAAGTGGATAGAAGCAATTACACTTAAGGAAGAAAATGAAGCTAGCATTCTAGACTTCTACGAAGGTATTGCAATAAGGTTTGGTGTTCCTTCCACTATAATATCAGATAATGCCTTATATTTTCTTGGAGCAAATATATCTAATTGGGTTGTTAGAAATGGCATCTATTTGAGCACTTCTTCTAACTACTACCCCTAGGGTAATGGGAAAGCAGAGTCCATGAACAAAAATATTCTCAAGATCATAAGAAGAACCCTCGATGAAAATCAGAGGACTTGGCATACCAAATTGAAATCATCCTTGTGGGATGATAGAATCACTCCCAAGAAATCAAATGGTTATTCTCCTTTCAAGTTGGTTTATGGAAGGGAAGAAAGGTTGCAAATATCCCTTGAATTACCAGCCTTGGAGCTTATCAAGAAGCTAGAGTTGTTTGATTTTCCAGCTATGGAAGTCAGGTATGTAAAGCTCATGGAGCTAGAAGAGCTAAGGGACCAAGCCATGAAAACAATGGAGAAGGACCAAGCTCAAATCAAGATGAGTTTTGACAGAAAGGCCAAAGACAAAACTTTTCAAGAAGGAGACCTGATCCGAAATGTGATGCAGATAAAGCTAAACTAGGAAGGCACTCCAAATTTTATGCAATATGGAGTGGCCCTTACTTGATTTCAGGGTGCAAAGAAAACAATTCTTTCCAATTGAAAAAGTTGGACTGAGAAGAATTATGATTCCAGTCAATGACATCTATCTTAAGCATTGTTATTGATGGGAGAATATTTCTTATAAATATTAGTTTAGAGTTTGTAATTCTTCCAATTTCTTGCAGCACATCATTTTGTTGTAGCTAGTTTTTCTTTCAGTTAAGTTCTTGTGCACTCTCTGCATGTTCCATTTTGGAATATGTATGATTTTTTTATTTGCACATGGTTGTGATTTGTTGCTATTGTACTTTCCATTTTTAGGAAATATCTGATGATGAAGTAATGTCTTAGCATTGTTCCGGATACTAAGAGGTTTCGACATCGACCAATTTCAAGAATCGTAATGAATCCACGCCTAATGGTTTCAAAATCATGGTCTTTCAGATCTATCGTAGATCACCCTGTAAGTCACCCATTGTTATCTGCTTTTGCACCCCTTTGAAAAATGAATCAACCTATGTGTCCTGGGCATTGATAGTCAATGGGAACATTTTACAAGTTCACCGCAGTGAAGTTTTGGAGCAAGATTCACATTAATGGTCAAACTAGAAAAATGTACGGATTGTTGCCTTGTTTACATGTGTCAACCGCTTCTTGCTTTTACACATCAACACCCCTCTCCCGTCACGTGAAAACCACCTCTCTCCGTCGTATGACAACCACCTCTCCTATCACATGACAACCACCCCTTGTGTTGTGCGATAACCATTCTCCTGATGCGTGTCAACCTCATTTTTCTATCATGTGTCAACGTCACCTCCTATCATGCGTTATCCTTTTTTTGTCATGCGTTAACCTCCCCTCACTATCATGTGACAAAATTTATTCCTCTCATGCAACAAGCCTTTCCCTCGTTAGCGGAAACTCTTCCCTTCTTTTCATGTGCCAACTAGTGGTTTTGTCGGGTGACAAAAAAGATTTTCAGATACGGCTAGACATTAATGACATCGTATAAGGTAGCTCAAAAACTGATTTAATAAGGTATGGCACCTCTGTTCATCGTGCAAGAAAAGTACCATGCAAAAGTGAACCATCATGGCTGACCATACCTACGTACAAGAATTTAATGAAGGATTTTGGTTAGTAGCTCCTTTTCTCTCTATATATATGTAAATTCCCCTCATTTGAAGGAGGGAGAGATTTTGAAATTGTAAAGGAACTCTACCAAAATTGTTCCAAAGACTTTGTGAGCTGCATGCCTTAAATTTATATATTTTGTGAAGGATTTTTTTCCTTGTGCCTATCTGTAATGGATTTTGCATCATTTTAATCAATAAAATTAGTGTTTTGTGGCTCTTATTGCTCTAGCTTGATTTATATTGCATTTCTTGTATTCTATTATATTTTTTCGATATATTGTACATATTGTGTTCCTTTGCAAGGCTTAAATTTTTTGTGCTCCATGAGATTGGAGGTTTGAATGTGTTTTGGGAGTGTGGCATTTTATCTGCCCTCTTCTTCCCCATTTCCCTCCACTTTCACTCACTAGGAATCTCTCTAGTCTTGTTTTGGTGCTATCGCCTCCCTTAGTTTAGGATTTACATTTATGTATTTCTCTTCCTCTAGTCCCTTGGAATTGGTAGTTTAGGAGTAGATCAACATTGGAATAAGTTAGGAACCAACCTTATCTGGAGGTTTGTCTCAATTCGCAAAGGTCCCACACCTTGAGACAATCCCATGTTAGTCAAAAGTAGGGTTTTATAATGTGCAAATCCTAGGGTGTTACTTTTCCGACATAACAATTGAAGTGAGTTGAAATATGTCAA
This sequence comes from Taxus wallichiana var. yunnanensis, assembly GCA_018340775.1. Lineage (NCBI taxonomy): Eukaryota > Viridiplantae > Streptophyta > Pinopsida > Cupressales > Taxaceae > Taxus > Taxus wallichiana. The sequence continues at coordinate 118,944,439 of CM031233.1, forward strand.
ACTCTTCAAAGGCCTAAGGTACATAAGTGATTCACATGATCTTTGAAGTTCTCATTCTCTTGACAAGGGCCTAGTGCCTTGAGTTTGAACTCACAATTATTGCCTAGCACTGTGTATATACATAACATTGGCGTAAATTTGTCTTCTTGAAAGAGGTCTTTGTGAACCTCTTTGTTGTGTTTTTTATATATTATATGCATGTGAACATGACTACACTTCTCAACATTGTTCCCTACATAGGGAGTAATAGTTACATTTGACATTTTTCACGCTAATGGATTGTGTCTCATGACACAATGAGCTTGGCTTTTGACATATTTGTATCTAGACGAAGGTTCGGAATGGGAGAAACCCTAGAGATGGGTTTGATGGGCATCATTCCATTCTTAAATCCCTATTCTTTTAATATTTTGATCATGTTTACGTTTATACCAAGATCATCAGCAGAATGAGAGGTCATGCTAAGGAGGATACCCCATGCAAATTTTCAATGGTGAATTTTCGTAATCTCGTGAAAATCGATGATTATGGAAATTCGAATTGGAAAATATTTTTGATTCCGTAGCCAACTTATTCATCGAAAACTTTGACCGACATGTGCCTTATACTATTCATTTTTCCTAGATTTTACACATATATAAGATCTTATGAATGTAATTCACCACCATTTCAAATCATTTCATGCACATATTCACTAAAGTAAACATAAGCAACCTCTCAGCCCTCCATCTCATAGTTGTCCAACCATAAGCCATCCAACCCCTAAGCCGTCTAACCCCTAGCTTGTCTAACCCTTAGCCATCCAACCCCTCAATCATCCAACCTTCAGTCATCCAAACCTTTTCCATCTAACCACAAAGTCATCCAAGCCTTTTCTCGTCCAACCCTTTACCATCCAACCACTACCGTCTAACCCTAAACCTTCTAATCTCAGAGCCTTCAAACATAAGTTTCATCCCTAATTAGTCATGGATACTAGAAATTAGGGTAATAAGGCTACTAATTCAACTAGTTCAAAAAAGGGTGCAAATACTTTTCTTGGTTATTTTGGAAAATCACAAAAAACGAAGGGGTTTTTGCATCAATCGAAAAGATCGGTATGTGGAATGTGCTATTTACAAGTTATTTAATCTTACAAAGTATTTAATAATTATGGTTTTTATCTTCGCTCTTGGAACTATTTGTACTATGTAAAAATTTAAGTATAGATAAAATTAATACTATATTTGTAACAATTTTATAGAATTATATGCAAACATTTCAGAAATTCCTTCACTAAACAATCAATTTAAAGGTATTGATGATCCATTATATGTTGAGGAAATCATTATGTCCCTGATGACCTAGAAGTACAAGAAAATTCATCGAATTCTCATGATACACCAACAGAGGAAGCTTTTACTCCAAGGTTTATTTTGAGAAAAGGAGACATGAGAATTAAGATATTCCTACCGAGAGCCCAGATGTAGAAGTTGAACCCAAGAAAGAAAAGAAAATATGGAAAAAGAAAGAGGAAAAATGGATAATTGGAAGGAAATTTCGGTTCGAATGGGCTGTAAAATATTTGTTTATTGAACCTATGTACACTGAAAATGGTAATGATGTTCCAACACAATTTCAATGTAAAATATGTGGTTAGAAATAGGGGAAGGATCATACAATGTAGCTCAAACTGGAAAAAATTGAAAAGCATTGTGGGAAACTATACATTTCCCAAAAGCAAAAGGATGGCATCATAGTCAGAACACATAAATGGAAATATGCAAAAGAGTGTCTACATGTCAAATACACAGAAGAATATGAAAAGGAACAAAAACATATGAAATATGTGAATGAAAAAGGTGGGACCATAGTAGCAATATTGAGCAAAGCTATGGAGGTATAAATGCATGTAAAAGTATTGATTTGCATACCGTATTCCATATATTGAAAAGGGGAAGACCAATGTCAAATTTCGTAGAAAATAAAATTTTGTATCAGGTTATTGTTCTATAGAATGTTCATCAATCTCATTGGTCGATACCAATGGTGGTAAATTGGAAAATGTCTATCTCTATTAGAAAAGGTGGATTTGAAACCGTGTGTTCAAAAGGCTAAGTATATTTCCCTTTCAGTAGATGAGGTTATCACAGTTGATAATACTTCATGGATTTCTATTCATGTTTACACATTAGCTAATGAAATAATAATTCCACACCTCTTAGAAATTCATAAAATGACTGAGAATTGCAATTCTGAAAATATTTATAAATTGGTGGTCTCAAATCTAAAGGATATCGCTAGAATGGATGAATTTTCCATTGCAAAAAAATTAGTTTGTTTCGGAACTGATGGTGCAGCTGTAATGCAGGGAGCCAAAAATGGTCTATATGTTAGACTTCAAACAATTGCTGCTCCATATATGGTTGGTATCCATTGAATGGCTCAGAGAATGAATCAGCTTACAAAATTGTGAGCACATTTGAAAATGTAGTGGAGTGGATGAATTGATACGTGAGTTGCATGCTTATTATTTTATTAGTACAAAGAGATTTTTGGAATTTCAGAAATTTGCAATTAGACTGACAAAGGGAAAAAATATTCTCAAAGATGTAGATACTAGATGGATATCTATGTATGAACCTTCCTATAGAATATTTGATGAATATCCTTCATTAACAATATTTATGTATAAATACCGCATGGATGTAGATAAAGCTAAAGATCTATTGTGTTGTCTAAAAGACATAGAAACTTTACTCACACTCTACGGTATTTTTCCCATGTTGAGGGAGATTAATATCTTAACAAAGCATGCACAAGATCATTATTTCTACATAATAGACTTCATAAGACTCAGAAGACGTGTGTGTTGGAGTCTCAAAAGTTTATATATATTTATGATGGGAGTTTTCAGGGTGCTACTTTTGAATAATGGAATGCATTGACAGATTTGAAAAATTCCAAGTGCTTCTTAAAATACAATATACATGATCATCTATGTATAACACCACATGGAAAAGAGATTCCACTTCATACGTTCTAAAAAAGAGTTGATATGGTTGTCTCAAAAATAGAATAAGTAAGAGTGACACGAGAATTTATATGATGTAGTATTAATGGAAACCAAGAATAATTTGAGAAATATCTTTGAATCGTTAGCTAAAGAGATCCAGAAAGATTCAAAAATTATAAAATACTTGAAGAAATGGGAGTTGTAAATCCAAAGTTTTGGAATTTGTCTAGCGGAAAACCTTACACATCTATCACTCCTTTATTTGTAAAAACATAAGTGATCTAACTAACCTTTTCTCTAAGACTCGAAGAGATAAATAGAGTTTCTATAGAAGGTATTTTACAAAGAAAAATACTTAGTTCCCATTCATTGGAGTTTTCTAATACTATGATACAACAAGTTCAACTTCTACAAAACCCACAAGATTATGGTGCCATCAAAAGGATTTGGAAGGGTATTTGTTCTAGTAGTATTCTAAGTGAAGATTTGAGTGAGTGTATTAAGTTTTATGAACTCTGTCAAACTATGATTCTAGGTTCTATAGAAGATGAGAGGGTTTTTAGTGTGCTATTCTTTTTAAAGTCAAAAGTTTGAAACAAATTGGACAAAAATCTAGAAAGTTGTCTAAGGTTGTATGTATAATGTTACTTAGTGGAGTCTTCTCCTTATGATAGAGCACTCGCATTATGGAATTAAATAGTAGAAAGAAGAGGAGTTAGTAATATTATGCCGACCTAGGGGATGGAGACACATCCATAGATCATGCTACAGTTGATTTCCAAGACATGAATGAAAGTGTTAATATAGGACTGTTTCAATTCACATAGATTTCATTACAATAATTTAATGTAATAAATTATAACTATTGAGGTATTTCATATAGATATTATGAATTTTAATAAATGCAATATTATATTTGTATTTATTTGATCCATTGTCATTGGAACAATGTCACTATCATTTTCAATTCTCCCATTTGTTTTTATATTTGGTTTTAAAATTAAAATAAGGAAATGTCTATCTTTTATATATGTTAATTGATTTATTTTACATCTCCAAGAAATCAAAAATGTAAATATTTTAAACAAACAAAATCAAGTAAATTTAAGCAACATTTACATAAACAAAGAGACAGAAACATCATCCGTATTATGTATAAATTGAATACTAATATATTGTTACAATTCCAATTCCCAAAGTACTGTTGAAATTATTTTCTCACGTGGCTGATTACTTTATGAAGAAAATTACAAATTCATAAAGTATTATCATCCAATAAAATTACAAAAATGGGGTTGTCAATACATTTCAAAGATTCCAGAAAAGTTCTATCATATAAGGACACATTATGAGGTCATCCTCTTTTCTACCTATGATTCTAAATCATAGTTGTCCTTACATCTACCACACGGAATAAAAACAAAAAAATCGGCTGGCCATTATCTTTTAATTCCCTACGGTGTCGGAATTGTGACAACACACTGTCACATGTTGAACTTCAATAACATATTGAATTTTTATATAGCAGAGAAGCTTGATCTTTTTCTTTTGTTAGAAGTGGAGGAATCTGCAGTGTCTCAGTAAAGAGCTATCTCGTTATAACTCCAAATGCCCTGCAAATGTCATGTTGTGGTATTGATATTTTCAAGAATATTCTTTTCCTCCCTCGTTACGTCTCGTTGACAAAAGTGTTGCATCTCGCATCTGTCTTTTCCTTGATGAAGACTTTCGGATCCATCTTATGCTCCTTGATTATCCTTCTTTATGTATTATTTTATTTATTTATTACTATGAGATTTTCCTTCAACTATACAAACGAATTCAATATTTTGCGGGAATTCTTTAAATGTTCTTCAAATACAACTACTTCTTTCTTTAAATTTTCATATTTTTCCTGCAAAACATAAATATAAATTTTTAGTCTATTAGATAAGTTAAAAATATATATTGTAGTGCTTATAATATTAGGATTTTGCATGTAAAACATAAAGCCCACTCACCACTACCTTTTTTCAGCATTTTCTATTAAAACACTTGTCTTGTCTTTAGCCCATTTGTTGTAGTAAGCATGTGCTTCAGCATTCAGATTCTCCAACCTGTTTAACATTATGTCTATAATTTCATCATTGTAATTAGTAGTATAGGAAATTTTCCTTGACTGAGATTTTTTTAGCAAAACATCCTACCTTGTCGGTTGGCTCTCTATAACAAAGTGAACAATGAATGCCTTTGAGTGTGATTATGGTATCTTGTATTTATTTATTTTATCAAAATTTTAGCTCTCCTCTCCCAAGACCGCACCAAATCCACATCAGACATTACAACCTCTTGAATTTTTGCCCCCATACTATGTGATATCATATTTTCTAATATAAAATGTGTCTTTTCATCGTTTGTTTGTGGAGCGTTTCTTGGAGGAGGAGGAGAGTCGTTGTCCTGCACTTCATGCACATTTTTTTGTGATTGTGGTTGAGGTGGAGTAGATTCAATCATATCATGGGTGTCAAAATAGTTTTCCTTATCGCATCGCCAAGTATAGAATACAAAATACTCATCATCAAGGGTGATGTTGTTGAAAATTTATGAGGTCGTTACACTTAAAACACCACCTAGTGAGAGTCCAAGAAATTTTGTTGTTGTAGGATGAACAGTTCCAGCTAGTTCTGCAGAAACCTTATGTTCTTTCCTGAAGATCTTCTTTTTTTTGGACTGTATGTGTTGGTGGTATTTTTGCCTCCTTGCAAGTGGAATGTTCTCAAAATCCATATTACCTGCAAGAAGCAAACAACAAATTTTTAGAAGCCATTATACGGTTAGGCCTTATAAATTCTAAAAAGTAGTAACAAAATAAAACATGATAAATATTAAATATTACAATTTACCTTGCATGTTTGGAGATGCAAACGTAACATTTCGATCTTGACCATTAGAATGAGTTTGATCATCATCACCAGTTTTAGTAGTTTCTAAATACAATAAATGTAGAAAAGAACAAGTAGAAATATTAAAATACAAGTACTACCTACATAATCTATATTAGTTGTTTGAATTAGTTAATTATATCAATAGAAAACTTCATACATGTAGTTAAATGTGATGGTAGACGTGATGCACATAGCGACCCCCTAGGTCACTTTTGACGAGGAGCTATTACTAGTGTTGATTCTCGTTGAATCCATGTCAAAATTCATAGAGACCTCTATAGGGGCTTTACCTTGAGCAATTGCTTCCTTATGAGATGTTGCGGCTATAATTCTTCTCTACAAAATAAAATCTTACAATTATTATTTTATTGAAAAATATTGAATTTTAAATCTTTATAACAAGAAAAATGTAAAGGTAACAATTACTGATGTTCTTCAAGATTGAGACCAACCATTTTATCATTATTGCAGTTGGAATTTTAGCTTTCTGAAATTTGTAGAACGCTTCGATAGGAAGCAAGAATAAAATTGGAACAAAAGAATCCAGATTTTGGATTTATCAGATTGATTGGCATCACGAGCACGAGAGAAATATGTTTTTATTCAGTTGGACAAATATGTGTACCAATCGAATTGTTGAATTGCTAGTGTCTGTAAAAACTATTGAACTACCCAATACAGAATGTCTACAGATCTTCCCTATAATACAATCCCAGCATGAAAAATTGATGTAGTCTGCAAGAAAGAATTGGTTTGTAATACCTTGTAGAAGAAGGCCTCGTGAAGAATGATTAAGAGGAGCTACAATAACAGAAAAAAATTAGAGGCTTGGATGGTGGAAAAATGTTAAGAGAAAAATAATTTGAAAATAATAAACTTACCATCAACCTGCACACTGTAATGAGCCTCCAAAAATGTTTTGTCTTTGTTTGTGAGGACAACCTTTATAGTAACTTGGTGGCTTATTTTTAGATGGTAACCTAGTTAACCGATGTACGTCTATGGGCTCAATTGTGAATGAAATTTGACAACATCTCAGATGCACGAGGATAATGGAAAATTTTCCATCATTCTCATTCTGAGAGGAGATAAGGTAATCAAGCACTAAAGTGTCAATATCGAATTGGGGCATGTCCACAATCCCAATAAATTCTAATTTTTCGAGCCAATCCTTTTGTGCATATTTTTCTTTCAGTAGGGTTATAATATGTGGGCACATGAGGTTTTTGTATTGGAATTTGGGTGTAGGAGTAGATGAGGTGCTTTCCATTGTTGAAATTTGGGACAACTTTGAAAATTGGAGAGCTCAAATCACCTGGAAATTTTTGAAAAAAGTGAAGAAATGAACCTTATAGGGGTATTTATAGGGTTTTGAATGAGTCAAAGGAAACGCACGGTGAAAAAAATATTAACTAGCCAAGGTATCCGCCCAACCCATAATTAATAAACCCATCTAATACTTAGTTGTCCAACCAATAGTAGTCCAACACCTACAACCGACTAACTCATCATCCAACCCTTAGCCATCCAACTCTTTAACCATATAACCCTCAATCATCCAACCCACCCATCCAACCCTTATCCATCCAACCCCTCAACCATACAACCCCTTAACCATCCAACCCACCGGTACCCAACCCTTAGCTATCAAACCCTACACCGTCCAACCCACTTGTCCAACCCTTTGCTATCTAACCCCTTACCCGTCCAACCTAGCCATCTAACCATTCACCATCTAACCCACCCATATAAAACCTTAACTGTCCAACCCACCCATTCAACCCCTTAATCATCCAACCCACACATCCAACCCCATGACCTTCCTCGACCTAGTCATCCAACCCTTAGCTGTCCAACCCACCCATCTAACACTTAGCCATCCAACACACCCGTCTAACCCTTAGCCATCAAACCCCTCAACCATATAACCCATCCGACCAACCTTTGTGCCCAACCTACATGTTGACCTGTCCAACCTACTTTTTGAAACCAGGGAAAATTTCTCTTTACAAAATCACCTTTGCCACGAAACATTTTTTCATAAATTCGCCAACAATTTGAAAGTTAATTTTTGAGATTCACCACAATTTCTAAACTAATTTTTCAGAGGGGTCTTCTTAAAATGAATCCCTGGGATACCCATTCCTTGGGGTTTAAAAGGGAGGAAAATCAGTTCATCACTCTCTAAAAGTTTAATGATCTTCGCCATTGTTTTAGTGGACACAATTTCCATAGATATTGATTTTCCTTTATTAGTTTCAGCAACCTCAAATGTATTTGAGTCATCGACCCCACCCTTTGGAATGATCGGGGTGGTCGTGACCATTGTTATTGATGGAGGTGGTTTGTTTAATTGGTTCATGGGGAGCTCATATTCCAAATGGACTCCTCTTTTCTTCTTGAGATTCTCTAAGTGTATATTGAAGGGCTTAGGATCCCCTTGGGTGATGAAGACTTTTCCCAAATGGAGGAATCTAACTTCCTAGAACAAGGTAGAAGGAATAGCCTTCATTCGATGAATCCAAGGTCTCCCAAGGATCATGTTATAATTTTTTTCCATATCAATGATGTAAAACTCTATCAAGATGGTTTTTGGCCCAAGGGTGATAGGAAGAACTATGGTTCCAATTGAAGTAGCCTTAAGACTATCATACCCTCACAATGTGTTTCTTGTAGAGGAGAAATTAGTCTCTCCATATCCTAACTTATGTAAGAAAGATAAGGGAACCACATTTACAGCAGCCCCATCATCGATCATGGCTCTCTTAATTTAATTGTTGTAAACCTTGACCTATAAATATAAGGCAAGATTGCCTCTTCAAACTATTTCAGCGTCAGATGACATCTTATCTATAACAAAAAAAAAACCAAGTATCCCTATCACTTTGTCTTGGAGGATGTATGTCGAAGTCAAAATTATTTATTTGAGTACTAAGATGTGGCATAACATGGATTAGATGACTAAGACCTAGCGCATCAAGAAATGTAGAACGATGCGCAGGGGAATTCTTCAGCAAATATAGGAACAAGTTGTGAGAGAAGGTCTTGTTCAAATCCTATGAGAAGGAAAGAGCGGGTAGGGGTTATGAAACATATTCCCTTGTCCGAGTTGTTGCATTAATTTCCGATTCAACTTATAACTCTACTAACCCCAATATCTTTGTATCATTGTTTAAGCCAAGGTTAGGTACAACTTGAGATTTATCAGAAGTTGAGTCCTAGTGGTCGTTGTTCCTTATATGAATGCCCTTGTTTATGTTCTCAGGATTCTCTTTGGAATCCTCAAGATGTTTAGGGAATGGATCTTGAAATATTCTTAGGTTTTTGTTTTGAGGTGTGACGTGTCCCGTATGATCAGACTGAGGGTTTGTTTATGATTTTCTAAGAACACGTCTACAAAGATTTGCCTTTGATTTTTAGGAAGTCTTTGTAGAAGGTTGTTGCAATTGCAAAAAGTTCTATAATCATGACCTCAAACCTTATGGAAACCATAATATAGGTTAGGATCATAATTTATTGGCCTTTGATAAGCTTCTTTTGTTGTTGATTATAACCTTGATTATAGTTTTGAAATTGATTGTTATAACCATGATTTGTTACCCCTTAGCTAGAGCTTTAGTTTTGGTTCGAGCCTTGGGTTTGATTTTTCCAAGGAGGGGGATAGTTCACATCAAGTATGTTGATAGAGGAAATAATGTTAGGACCTCTTTGATTTCCCGTGTTGTTATTTTTATGGTTGTTAGTGTTATTATTGCTCGTAAAACCAACATTCTTGGCTTGATTAGTAACACCATCTGTGGTAACACCATGATTGCGATTCACGCCCTTAGGTCCTTGGTTATTGGTCCCATTGTTCTGATAATTTGCATTGTTTTGATTAACGGATACTAATTTCCCATTGATACCATAGGTCTTACACCCACTATTGATACTAGTTTGGTCGTTTCAAAGCACACATTCTAATACTTCCTCATAACTATGAAAAGGAAACTTCTATAATTCTTCTTTAGTCTGCGATTGAGCGAGTGAATAAATAGATCGCAAAGTTTTATCTTATCCATGTTGGGTGCACTTGCAAAGGAGTAGAGAACTTGATGCCATCTCTAGATGAAATGGGCGGAAGATTCATTTTTCTCTGCTGATATGAAGAAAATCCCTAATCCTTGTATATAATAAATTATTCAGGTCAAATGCTCTGATAAATTCATAAAAAAATTGTTTAAAATAATGTATGGAGGCTTCTAGAATGCGATAATACCAATCCAATGCAATTCCCTTGATAGTATTCAAAAATATTTTAGCTAATACAACATCCACGGGAATCAATTCTCTGATAGCAATAGCATAGGCCTTGATATGAGAATTCAAGTCTCCTTCTCCCTTAAACTTAGGAAGATCAAGAAATGGGCACAGAAGCATGACACCATGGTTGGACCCTGAATTATTGGCTAAGTAAAAAAATGTGTGTGCGCGCATGAGTAATAAGAATAAGGGCATGTAGGGTGAAGTGCGTATGACAAGGGTTTAAGAAGGGTTTAAGAGAACCAGGGTACGTGCACAAGGTAATACACAGGGTCTAAGAACTTAGCCATATTCAATGTTCTAGATTCACTTGAGGAAAACGTGACCCGACTAGTCATGCCAAGTGGATAAGGTGCCAACTTGGAAGACTTGGTGGTCAAGGAAATAATATTCCACACATGGAATATTCCTAGGAAGACATCATTACAGAAAGTGGAGAGCTCAGAGTAGAATAAGTATGCACCATTAGAGGACCACATTGACACTTGGCATCCGATATGCTCCTAAAGAAAGGCATGGCAATGGGTGTTGATCCTATAAGAAGAGATGATTGGGTAGAAGAAGAGATAGATAGAAAGAGATGAAGGCATGAAGAGAGACACCAAGACATATAGCATGGGAAGAGAAAAGCTCTGTAGAGAATACTAGGAGGCCCCAAGAGTTGGGGTTCTCATTAGAGGACTATAAGAATGTTATCATGTCTAAAGGATGGGTATGTAAAAATTTTGTAATAAAGAAAGCATAGCTAGGACCTCGACCCTCGATATATTGATCATAGTCTCAATAACAAATTACATTCGAAAAGGGTCAGATCAGGACCAAATGTATCAAGACAGAGGGTCTTGATACATTTGGTCCGATACGACTCATTTTGAATGTAATTTGGTTGTTGAGACTATGATCAATATAAATATATGGCTCTGTTTCAATATCCGGTTCAAGCATGCAAACCCTAGTGTTATTTCCTATATTTTATGGTAGATCTATTCTTTGTATTTCATGTCATGATGTCTCTCTTATTATTAAATGCTTGGGTATAATGATATGACAACTTATGTTGTGATTTTACATGAATATTCACTCACCGCAACTAATCCAATAATAATAGCAAGATATTCTCATAATGCTCACTTAAAGGAGAGGGTTTGGTGCCCACGCGTGCCTCGGTGAGCACTCATCTCCCATTGTGTGATAGGTGATGCACTTGGGAATAGAAATTTTTACTAAGGTTACATGAAAAATGAATATAACCACGTATGGAAAATTCAAGGGGTTCCTTTAAGTACTCAACGTAAGTACCCATTGCATAGAATTCCACTATTAAAGATTCTTGACGAGGAGGTGGAAGAGGAGGAGATGGATTAGCTGCATTATAGGCATTAACCAAAATGTACAGAGCTCCTCTGATACAATGCATAAGGAGGATGAATGACATACGGGTATATTTTTGGGGACTTCGAATACATATGCAAGGTGGGGTGTTACCAAGATATGGACTAGTTGGTGTAAGACTAGGGAACGTTGCATTTCTGAGGGAGTGGCATTCGAGAATGCACTTCTAACCAACCCTTGCATAGGATAAGCTTCAAAAGGATGAGGTCCCATCCCTAGTGTGTCAAATCCTATGAGAAGATCACTTGGATTTGTTCGAATTGAATAACCTTTTATACAAGATATTGCATTGGTTGTTTATTGTCAAGGATGTATCATTTATAATCAACTGGATACCCTTTGTTTTTCCCTACTGCAAAAGTTGGTTGCGATGGTTGGGAACTCTTTAGTTCTCTAATCCTCCTTACTAAAGTATAAATAATGTATTACAGAAAGGATTGAGCCCCTTATTGGGGTGCCTGTTGTGTAAGGTTTGGTTTAGAAGGCACATGATGCCCTGTTATGAATTTTTAGTATTGTAATTCTTGTCTTCCTCGAAATAGGAATCTTAGGATAGGTTTTCAATACACTGTTATTGAACATCTCAAAGGCATGAACTTTCATCTTATCTAAGGACTCGTTTATTTGGAAAAGAGGATTAGCTATCCATGAAAATATTTCATCTTCTGTTGATTGCATGCCAATGTGAGTTTTCGACAAGACTCTAGGGTAAGGACATGTTCGCTTGTAATAGTCACGTGGTTTTTATTGGGTTCAACGTAATGCATGTTTAAAGGTTGATCGACCTCCTTTATTCTCACATAGCTAATAGGGTTTTAAGTGTAACTAGGGGAGGTTTGAACATTGTTTGTGTAATTTTCAGCCCATCCAGAAAGGGAAGGGGATTGTTGTGCTTGAACGTTGGTGTAATATCCATGAGCCAAATGGCCCACCAAGCTCTCTTCTAGACATATTTTAGGAGGTATAAATTACCTACAAAAATAAGGGAAGAAATGGAAAGGTGAGGTAATGGAAATGAAAGTAAGGGATAAGAAGGAATTAATCCTTCATGTCGGGTTCACCAATTTGCATGGATGAAAACCGACATGGGAACTTCAACCGCAATTGACTCCCCGAGGTCATGCTTTGAGGTAACCGATGTAAAAATGTGGATGGATAGCTATAGGAAAATCAGTGACTAAGATTTGGTAGTGTTAATTCCTTGTAGTTGAATCGTCAAAGGGGAAATTAGAGGCTATGTATGGGTAGCATAAATCCTCTATGGTTAAACTACTTGATTGAATCTAGATATCAAACTACGTTGAAGTTTCCATTTTAACCAAGATGAAATTTTACAATATAATCTACTTGATTGTAGGGAAACTAATTAAATATTTTGAATAAACTAAACTATTAAAAACAAAGACAACAAATTTCTTCTATTCTAAACAATTAAACTACTTCTACACTAAAACTAAACAAGTAAACAAACTGGTGTATTTATTCACCTCTACAGAGTGTATCTAGTCTATTTTTAATGAAGAAAGCTTAACTAAAGTATGGATGTAAATATAAACCCTTTGTTTTGCCTCGAAGCATGGGAAGAAATTAGAGCTTCTTAGAATATTTTCTTCCCTACAACTTCCCCGACAAGAGTAAAGAAGACTTATATTGAGGATTTCCTATATGAATTAATCTATTATAACTACTAAATGATTGAAATAATGGAAATGCTTATTTTCTACTCTATTTAATATATATGTATACGTACAAGGAATCCAATGTGGAAATGTGGATGGATAGCTATAGGAAAATTAGTGACTAAGATCTGGTAGTATGAATTCCTAGTAGTTGAATCTGGAAAAGGGGAATTTAGGGGCTATGTACGGGTAACATAAATCCCCTATGGTTAAACTACTTGAATGAATATAGATATCGAACTATGTTGAAGTGTCCATTTTAACCAAGATAAAATTTGACAATATAATCTACTTTCTTGAAGGGAAACTAATTAAATAAAATGACTAAACTAAACTATTACAAACAAAGACAAAAAAATCTTCTATTCTAAACAACTAAATTACTTATACACTAAAACTAAACAAGTAAACAACCCGGTGTAGTTATTCACCTGTATAAAAATGTATCTAATCTTTTTAAATGATGAAAGCTTCACTAAACTATGGATGTAAATATAAACCCTTTTTTTTGCCTCAAAAGCATGGGAAGAAATCAGAGCTTGTCAGAAGCTTTTCTTCCCTGCAACTTCCCAACAAGAGTAAAGAAGCCTTATATTGAGGATTTCCTATATGAATTTATCTACTGTAACTACTAAATGATTACAACAATGGAAATGCTTCTTTTCTACTCTATTTAATATATATGTATGCGTATGAGGAAACCGATGTGGAAATGTAGATTGCTAGCTATAGGAAAATCAGTGACTAAGATCGGTAGTGTGAATTCCTAGTAGTTGAATCAGCAAAGGGGAAATTAAAGGCTATGTACGAGTAGAGTAAATCCCCTATGGTTAAACCACTTGATTGAATCTAGCTATAGAACTATATTGAAGTGTCAATTTTAACCAAGATGAAATTTGACAATATAATCTAATTTATTGAAGGAAACTAATTAAATAAAATGACTAAACTAAACTATTACAAACAAAGGCAACAAATTGCTTCTGTTTTAAACAAGTAAACTACTTCTACACTAAAACTATACAAGTAAACAAACAGGTGTAGTTATTCACCAGTCTATTTTAAATGATGAAAGATTCACTAAACTATGCATGCAAATCTAAACACTCTATTTTACCTCAAAAGCGTGGGAATAAATTCGAGCTTCTCAGAACCTTTTCTTCTCTACAACCTCCCCGACAAGAGTAAATAAGACTTGTATTGAGGATTTCCTATATGAATTGATCTACTGTAACTATTGAATGATTACAACAATGGAAATGCTTATTTTCTACTCTATTTGATATATATGTATGTGTATGATTCAAAAATAATAATATGAAGAAATGAGGAAATAAAAACCAACCCCAACCTTGAAATATAGAGTAATGGAAAATCTAGTTGTTTTTTCTTTGTCCCCTCGTTTATCTTTTCAATCTCATGTGTTCACGTGAGTCCAAGAGAATGGGAATACAGTATAATCATCGATGAGAAGGTGTTGGAGCAATCGAAGCTTGAATATAAATCTGCTAACAATGCAGGTGGAAGAGAGATATAAAAAGTAAACAAAGCTTGGTTATGCAATTTCTAACAAGAATGAGGTAGCTTAGCAATACAAGAATACACAAAATGATCTCTTTCATTTTGCTTGAGAACAAGCAATCAATTTATAGAAGGTTGGCTAGGTTGTGCAAAATCACACTGGAAATCATGGAGTGCCACATCAACAATGAAGAGGAAGTTTGAACAATCAATCATGATTAATTAAAAATTAGAAGTGAAGAAGAGAATGCCACAAGGCAATCAAGCTTGAAATCAGCTAAAACGGTTCACAAAACATGCGCTAAAAGTGAACTTGAGTGGGGAAACACACATCTTAATTGACGTTTGAAGATTATGGAAAAATCACACATGAACGCCGCCCTATTCGTGGTGGTGGTTACATGACCACCGCCATGCACATGGAAGTGGTTACAAAACCACCTCCCTATTTGTGCAGTGGTTAAAACCCAACGCCGGCAGGGCGGCAGCTTTGACACTAAAGGTCAAAACTAAGCTAAAATGAAGCGGGAAGCTGCAAGAAAATCAATATAAGTAAGGAAAAATAGGATACAAATATAAACTATAATGAGGTTTAGGAGCTCAAACACCTTTAGAAAAGACATGAATCATCATTAGGGACTTTTTGTAACCATTTTCTGACATTATAGCACATGAAAATTTTGGTGCGTGTAGTGACACATGTCACCCTCTCATTTGGGAGGATTGGATTTTTATTATTCTTTTTATACCTCCTCATGGAGGATTTTCATTTTTTCTATGAGGATTGGAGAAATCTTGGAGCTAGGATCTTAGATCTTGAAGTTCATGGATTTTTCTTGAAGTTTGATAGCTTGATTTTTGAGGTAGGCCTTCACACCTCTTGTTTTGGTTTCAATGGTATAATGTGTAAAATAAAATTGGTTGTTTAAATATTATATGCTTGCATGTTGTTATGGGTGTCAATGTAAATATTTTTTACTTGCATTTTCTCCATTCATCCTATTTGAGGTGGATTTTGGAATTGTGGGGGAAGAGGGAGGAATCCTCCCTCCTACACCACATGGCTTGATGGAAAATTCATTATGGTCTATTCTATATTTTTCCTCCCCTCATATGGTTTGATTTGTAAGATGACTGTTCATATGGTTTGAACCTCATCTTCCATCCTTGTGAAGTAAATTATCTCATGGTTTGAAAATCCTTACAATGAGGATGCTTGGAGTTTATGATAGAGTGATCAGGTAGGATGTATGATGATTATGGAGATTATTTTAGTGTTCCTATGGTTGGTTAATGATATGGTTTATTATGGTCTCCTTACCACTCTTCCCCTTTGAGGAAAACATGGAGTTCTCCTCTTGTGATTTATTTTGGTGTTCTTATGGTTATTTTGTGCTTAAATAGTGTGTGTGTTGTCACCTTTTTTCTCCCCTTAACTTGTGCAATCTTGAGGCATTCCTTCTCTCTATCCCATGGGCTTGGAGGGAGGCTATCATGTCCTCCATTTGGTGGAGATGGCATGTGATGTGTAGTGCCCACTCCTCTTCGACACTATTTCACTATGATTTTATTACTGTTGGATAGATACTTTGACATTTTGATTATTATATCTTGATCAATAGATGATAGACTATACAAATATTTGGACTATGGATATGTTGTGATTTACATTTTGATTATGATATGTTAGATGACACTGATGGAAAGTTCTTATATATGTTGATTTGCAGTATTCTCGATTTTATACCGACATGTTATATTCATGACACACTTTCCTACGTTTGGATTTCGAGTAGAATTATTATCTCATGGATGGTTGAATCAAATAATTAGATATGTTGATAGATGATATAATTTCATAGTTTTGGATCATGATAATTGATTTCTATGTATATATTATTTCTCGATGTTGTTGATGTGGTGTGAGGCCGAAGAGGTATTTTCGTGTGTGTCTCGCAGGAACATTATATCACTATACATCGAAAGGGGATAGGGGACCAACCATAGAAGAATGTTGGGTGTTTTGCAACATGGCCAAATTTGACAACTTGTGTCTAATGTTGATGTTGTGTAATTGCATGCTTAGTTAGGAGGTTTCCCATGGGGAGGTTACCTCATTTGTGTGGCCAAGGGGTGTAATTTTTTCCTTCTTTTTAAGTTGTGTGTTTTATTTTGTTGTGCATGTATTTAATTATTTGGAAAATATAGTTACTTTATTAACACTTGTTAATGTGTCTTAATTAGCTAATTTAACTTAAATTTTAAACTAAAAGGAAGAGGTGACATGTGGGGTAATAAATAGAGTAGATAGTCCTTGATTTTTGCTTGATGTGGAATGAATTAATTGCATTTAGGTGGTGTGTACTCTTCTTCCCTTCCCAAACTCGAATTTTTCCTTGTAGGCCACTTTTTGAGACTTGTGGGACAAGTTAACCTTGTCCCTCACATCTCAAACTCTTCTACCAACCATACTTATGAAGTATGGGGCTTATTTTGACCATTTTAATGCATTTGTTGAATGTAAAAGAGAAAATAATTGCACTTTTCTACTTACCACAATTAATTTGTCCTTGAAAGGCATGGAGTGCATGTTGGAGTGTCATGTGTGCATGTCATAAGTCTTACATGTTCATTTATTGCATTGGGTTTGGTGTGTTGACTTGTGAGTTGGAATGGAGGGATGATGAAGTGGCATCCTACATGGAGCCACCTCATCATCCTCACCTCCCTTTTCTATTTATTGAATGAATTTGAAGGATTTTTGGTTACTTGTCTTATTTTCTTCTCTTGCACTTTTGGAATTGGAGAGATTTTTGGAGTTACATTTTGGATTATGTTTGGTTTGAAGGTGTTGAAAGCTTTTTGGAGTGAAGAATTTTGGAAGCTTGATGGAGAGGTAGGATCTCCACTTGTTTTCATTCTTTTATTTATGCATTTAGATGTAAAATTTGTGCTTGTTTGAATATTTTATGAGTGTTGTGAATGCGATTTATTGTGGTTGGGTAGCTTGCCTTAAGAAGGGTGTGGGAGATGGAAGTATGGGACCATTGGGGAGGGAAAAGGAAGATGTGAGGCATGCATTTTGGAGGGAGTTTTATTAGGAGTTTCACCTATGGGGATTGAAAAGAAAAACATGGAAATATTTTTACATATTTACAAGGGGAGAGATAAGGATGTATTTTAATGTTTGGTATTGTGCACAAAGACAATTTTGGGTGGAAATCCTACTTCGATTGGAAAGAAAACATGGAAATATTTTTGCATATTTACAAGGGGAGATATAATTATGTGTTTGAATGTTTGGTAAATGTGTTTTGGATGGAGTGTGATTAGGAGTTTCACCTATGGGGATTGAAAAGGAAAACATGGAAATATTTTTGCATATTTACAAGGGGAGAGATAAGGATGTATTTGAATGTTTCGTATTGTGCACATAGAGGATTTTGGGTGGAACTCCTACTTCAATTGGAAGGAAAAAGGAGGTGTTTCCCATATTCCTTGCTCCTTTAGGATTTTTTTCAAGCCTATGAGTTTTATGGAAATCGTAAATCTTGTTAAGTATCTCTATGTGAATGTGTTGTATGTTTTGATGATTGTATGTTTTGTGGAAGCCATTTTGTAAAATTTGTCAAAGTTGCATAAAACTGCCCATCGTTCTTTGGTTGGGGCTAGAGGGCCAATTAGGAGGATGAATTATCCTCTTATTGGATTATAGGTTGGGTGGAGAGCATCGCCTATCCCCTTTCCTTGTATTGTGATCCAAATTTGATAGATGAGAAGAATGCTAAGTTGGAGATTGGAGGAGTTATACCTTGTTGGAGCTAAAAAGATCATCTTTGTAATGTTATTTCATTATTGTAAAGTGAGAGTTGTAATATTGTAAATTATTCTTTCAATTGTTGGAAAGAAGAGATTTTGTATTGTAAGCAAATGAAATTTGATTATTGTGAATGGAGTGTATTGTTACTTGTTGAAATTTGTATTATGGAAGAGGGATGTAAAGTTTGGTTCTTGTGATTCTTGTATCTCTTCCAAACTTGAAATATTATCATATGTACTTGATTTATCAATGAAAAAGATCTTCATTTATATGAAACTACAAAAGAGTATTTGTTGGTTACTTCTCCTTAAAATGATCTTTCCTCTCCCATTGTATTTCAAAAGAAAATAAGTTTGGAAATGAATAAGTTCTCTTATTTGTCTTCACTCTCTTTAGCCTTGTTTAAATAGAGAAATTATTGCATTGTTGCATGTTACACTATATGGAAAATCATCTATGAAAGTATTAGATATCCCTTAACGATTAAAGAGTATTTTCACTCCTTTATGTGTATGTAGTTGGATGAAGGAAACACTAGTTCACCAATTGATTTTATACAAATTAGAAAGATTTTACTTCCCTTATGTTGGACACACAAAAGAAAAATATAGATATAAATGTAACTACCTTCATTTATATATATATATATATATATATATATATATATATATATATATATATATATATATATATATATACACCATAGGTTAAGCGGCCTACATTGTGTTGAAAGTAATTTTAATAATAATAATAAATGGGTTGAATTTGTATAGTGGGCCGAATGGCGTCGGTGCTTGGTGATTATATGTATTACAACATAGTGGGGGTGGGGTGCCGCCCCACTCATATTCATTAATATAAAACTAATAAGGGGTGGGCGACGCCCAACCCCCAAATACAAAACCCTTACTACCGCATGCAGACCGCAACCTATGATTGATCAAACCTACGCATTATCATCGAGTTGGTGACCCACTATATATATATATATATATATATATATATATATATATATATATATATATATATATATATATATATATATATATATATATATATATATATATATATAACTAATAAGGGGTGGGCGATGCCTCACCCCCCAATACAAAACCCTTACTACTAGGCACATGCAGCTCTATGATTTATCAAACCTACGCATTATCATCGGTGGTGACCCACTATATATATATATATATATTCAAACCACTATTACAACAATAAATTAATATAAAATATTATACATGTATTATTATGTATATAATAATATATTTATATCTTATTATATATAATATATATGTATGTATTGGGGGTGAGGCCTCGCCCACCCCCTTATTAGTTATATATATATATATATATATATATATATATATATAACTAATAATAAGGTGGGTACGCCTCACCCCCAATACAAAACCCTTACTACTGCTGCATCAAGCAGCCTATGATTTATCAAACCTACGCATTATCATCGAAATGGTGACCCATTATATATATATATATATATATATATATTCAAACCACTATTACAACAATAAATTAATATAAAATATTATACATGTATTATTATGTATATAATAATATATTTATATCTTATTATATATATAATATATATGTACATACATCAAAATTGATTTCTTTTAAAAGGGAATAAAAATATAGATATATATATATGTGTATATATATTATACTTTAGGGTTTCATATATATATCCATCCAAAATAAGTATATACACAATGTATATATACTCAACCTGCAAGAGAAAATACCAAATAACTTAAATAAAATAGGGAAAATAATACCCACAAAGGAAAATAGGTTAGATCCATTGTTTTAACACAACTACTAAAAATGGAGCTGTAAACCCTCGTAATGGCTTCAATGACCTCCATGGCTTCTCCTTATTTTCTCCAAACTTGTGAAACAAAAATGAAATGGGATTAGGGAAAAATGAAAATAAGAAGTCAACATAAAGAATATTAGGGAACTTTTAGAAAACCTAAATCCAATGGCTAGGGTAGATTTGATCTAATGGCTCATATTAGATCCTACATCACTTAAGTGGGTGGTATTTTTATGGGAATGGAAATTAAATTAAAAGGTGTATGGGTTATTGGTTTTTTGGGGGCCACTTATGGGTTAGGTTAAAAGTATAAAAACAAAGAAAAACAAGCAAAACATCATAAAATCAAGAAAACAATAAAGAAAAAGCAGGTCGTCCACATGTGAAAACCATGCAATTGTTGTGCGAGTGCAAGGGGGTTTTAGGTGAAAAATGATGAGCTCAAGGAGGATTCGTTGGTCACAAGCTACTCTTACATCTAGATGGGTAACTCTCACCACTATCTAGGATTAGTTTCATTTGTTTGGTCTAGAACCCTACCGAACCTATCTCCGCCAAGTCATGATCTAGCTTATTTGTTCTTACATTTATGTGAAGGATGTGCCTTTGTATATTCCCATCTAACGCTGGGGGTACCTTCATATTCCACTTTCTCATACATATATGCATGGTATTCTTCCCTTTGTATATTCCCACATCACGCTGGGGGCATCCATGCTTCTTTGTCCTTATACATTGCTTTTAGAACATGACCTTAGAAAATACAAAAACATTCAGAAAAAGATACAAAAATCTAAACATTCAGAAAATCCCCTTGGTAATGAAGCTACACCAACTTCACAACATTTTTAGGAAACCTCAAAATAATGAGAACAATAGCCTTGAAAACTTATCTCTCCATATAACCCAAAAACATTAGAAAATATATCAATGTTGTCCCACAAAAATAAGGTAGTGATTAAATTGCTTTTATTGTATAGTTTTGGTTCAAATATCTTTTCACGGTGTATGATTTATGTATGGTGTATTTTCTTACTTTATATGAATCTTGTTTGATTTAATTATGTGTCGATTGAGTCCATTTTTAACTTTCATATTGTAGGATATTATTATGTATTCATCGTCTATTATATATCTATTAAAATTCATTTTACTTACTTAGATTGGATACCAATTTAATCTATTGTTAAAGTTTGCATGAATTCATTTATAGTTTTTTTTTGTTGTGTATTTTTAGGTATATATTTTTTTATTTTTGTTAACTTTTTCTTGTGTGTTTGTTTTACCGTAGATTTGTTTATCATCACATCTATCATCTATCATGCATCACATATAACATCATCTAATACATCATATATACAAAAATGCTAAGTTTTACATCATGCATGTATACTAAGCTAATCATCACAATCATCAATGGGTGCAAGATATACATGATCACAAACCTATCCCCCCCGCACCAATATCATCTAGTATCATCCCAAATTCTAGCATCTAAATATATCGGCCCAAAACATATGATATTATCTGAAGATATATCATCAATATAAAAACATGTGGTACAACATCTCTATCTAGCATGAAATATACATAGGAAATGAGAATCATACATCATCATGATACACTCATACATCTATAAACATGAATCATCATCATAGAGCATATAAAAACATGACAAATATAAATCATCGAATGTCCATATATACATGTATAAATACTCAAAGTAAGATATACATCATCGATACAAATCTGCCATCTAAAGGGAATAAATCAAAATTGAGCCTTTATCAAGAGGCATCATCAAAAACATGATACAACAAGAGCATGCATCAATCAAAATCAGCCTTTATAAGAGACATGTATACATTAGGTACAAAAGAGAGAAGTCATCGTTCCTTATAGAAAAAATAAGGTTAGGGTTAGGAGGAATACCGTAGAATGTCGAGATGATAAAGAGAAAGATCAGCCGTGACTGCGAAGAACTCCCTTTGTCTTGGAAGGACTACTCGCAAATAAGAACACAAGACCACAAGATTTTGATTAGATAATAAATGAGGGAACGCCTTGGGCCTGGGAAGTATGAAACTTCCTTTAAGTGGTTCCTGCTAATATGAATTAACACAAAATCGTAGAGTACCAATTAAATTGTTTCGTAAATGGGTAGGGAAAAGGTTTTTCTTGGTTTTGATCAAAGGAACCGATGCGGTTACCTATAACCGGGGTCACCGATAACCGATACCGGTTGGTTTAGGATCTTAAAATGGCTGGTTTTTGGATAGTATTGAGAAATGGGATGGTTAGAAGCTAAGGAATGATAGTTAGAGGCAATGGCACGTTAGATAAACGGATTTGGGAAGATTAATTCCAAAAGCACAAGAAATGTTATAATGGAGGACATGCAAGATGTAACTTACTTGGATTTGATGAAACGCCAACTCTTCCGGTTTCTTTACTCGTCTCTGCTTGGTCGTGAAGTTCGACTCGCTGATCGCTGGACTCTCCTTTGATTAAAATCCTTCGACTGATCTCCACAAAGAAATTCCGATCCGTTGTTTTGGTTTGGGAAGCCCATTTATAGGGAACCGATTGCGGTTTGTGAAAAATGGTCGAGTAGGAAGCATCGGTTAGGAAAAAGAGCCAAAATGTTTCACTCGGAAATGCTTCGTTCTTATAAACAGATAAGGTTAGGGTTAGGAGAATACTCGTAGAATGTCGAGATGATGTGCGCATACCGTAGAAAGATCAGGTGCGAAGAACTCCTTTTTGTCTTGGAAGGACTACAAATAAGAACACAAGACCACAAGATTTTGATTAGATAATAAATGAGGGTTGGGCCTGTGAAGTATGAAACTTCCTTTGAAGGTGGTCAGTTCCCGCTAATATGAATTAACACAAAATACCGTAGAGTACCAATTAAATTGTTTCGTGGAACCGGGTAGGGAAAAGGCTGTTTTTCTTGGTTTTGATCAAAGGAACCGATGCGGTTACTTATAACCGATGGCGGTCACCGATAACCGATACCGGTTGGTTCAGGATCTTCGGGCTGGTTGTGGTGTTTGTAATGGCTGGTTTTTGGATAGTATTGAGAAATGGGATGGTTAGTTAAGGAATGATAGTTAGAGGCATGGTACGTTAGATAATGGGTTGAACGGATTTGGGAAGATTACAATTCCAAAAGCACAAGAAATGTTATAATGGAGGACATGCAAGATATAACCAACCCAACACCCTAAACCCCACCCATACCCCGACTCTCTACCTACCCAACCCAACACAACCCACCCCACCAAGTCACCCTATCCACCTTCACCCCAACACCATACACCCTAAAAACCACTCCCCACCCAACCCAACACCCCAACACCATACACCCTAAAAACCACTCTCAACCCCTCCCTCCCCCACCGATACCGGCCGATACGAGACCGATGCCGGTCCCCCTATTAAACCTCAGCCTCTGTTTTTGCGACCGATGCCGGTCGTCTAGTGACCGACATCGGTCCCTGTTTACTGCCCGAGCCGAACCCGCGCGCGGCCCCCAAAACTCATTTTTTACCTATTTCTACCCATCTACCCATCCAAAAACCCTAAAATTTTACACACCTAGCCGCCTTAGCATATCTAACCTATCTACCCTCCCCCTTTCTCAAATTACCTCCATTTACCCATTATTTCCTACAAACTACCAATTCCTACCCAAATCCCAAAAACAACATAACTCAACCAAACCACCAAAATAAAGAGTTTAACCACCTACGACGACAACACATCGTCGTGGTGGGATGGGTGGTGGCGGTCCAGCTGGTCCAGCTCCTCCAGCTCCTCCTGCCGTGCCATGGCTCCAATCCTGATCTGCTGGGTCCCCGGCCAATCACCTGCCGCCTCCTCAACTATTCGGGCCCACTATCAACTCTCTCCGCCAATCAAATAGCTCCACCTCACTCAATACCCCTCCAAATCAACTCTCCACGCCGACAAGTCAAAATTTGGATTACAAAAAAACAAAAGTGACAATGACAGGCCGTATATTTCTTTTTATAGGTTTTTCGACTTAAACCGATGTCGGTTTCCTTTTGCCCTAGGAAACCGGTATCGGTCCCTTAACCGATATCGGTCATGATGAATCGACGTCGGTTTGATACCTCTTTTACCCCATTCTTTGCCGTTCCTTACTCCTTGCCTCTTTTTCACCAATATCGCCTCTGTCCACCTTTGTTGCACAACATTTGTTCCCTGGTCCGGCCCAACCCAAGGCCTCGCCCTACCAATTGGCCCGACCCAAGGCCTCAACCTACCTATTTGGCCCGACCCAAGGCCTCACCCCACTTATTTGGCCCGACCCAAGGCCTCGCCCCACTTATTTGGCCCGACCCAAGGCCTCGCCCTATCAATTGGCCCGACCCAAGGCCTCAACCTACCCACTGGCCCGACCTAAGGCCTCAACCTACCACTGCCCGACCCAAGGCCTCGCCCTACCTATTTGGCCCGACCCAAGGCCTCAACCTACCTATTTGGCCCGACCCAAGGCCTCGCCCCACTTATTTGGCCCGACCCAAGGCCTCGCCCCACTTATTTGGCCCGACCCACGGCCTCGCCCTACCTATTTGGCCCGACCCAATGCCTCGCCCTACCCACTTGGCCCGACCTAAGGCCTCAACCTACCACTTGGCCCGACCCAAGGCCTCGCCCTACCTATTTGGCCCGACCCAAGGCCTCGCCCCACTTATTTGGCCCGACCCAAGGCCTCGCCCCACTTATTTGGCCCGACCCAAGGCCTCGCCCTACCTATTTGGCCCGACCCAAGGCCTCGCCCTACCCACTTGGCCCGACCTAAGGCCTCGCCCTACCTATTTGGCCCGACCCAAGGCCTCGCCCTACCTATTTGGCCCGACCCAAGGCCTCGCCCTACCAATTGGCCCGACCCAAGGCCTCGCCCTACTTATATTGGCCCGACCCACGGCCTCGCCCTACCTATTTGGCCCGACCCAATGCCTCGCCCTACCCACTTGGCCCGACCTAAGGCCTCAACCTACCACTTGGCCCGACCCAAGGCCTCGCCCTACCTATTTGGCCCGACCCAAGGCCTCAACCTACCTATTTGGCCCGACCCAAGGCCTCGCCCCACTTATTTGGCCCGACCCAAGGCCTCGCCCTACCTATTTGGCCCGACCCAAGGCCTCGCCCTACCCACTTGGCCCGACCTAAGGCCTCGCCCTACCTATTTGGCCCGACCCAAGGCCTCGCCCTACCTATTTGGCCCGACCAACGTTTTATTTTATCCATCCATCCTGTACCTTGTGTTCAATCGAGCTCACTTGTTCGTGTTTTAGCATGATTAGGGTCCTTGACTTGATCTGTCGACCAACTTTGCCTAGACCTAGACCGTGACGTTTATCTCAACCAAACCAACCATTTGGTACTGCCGAACATGCCTAAACGTTCTGCATACCTTACCCGTTATATACCCCGGAGCTACTTCTATGCCTTGATACCAGGATTATATCACCCTTGTTTGGATAAACTATCGACCTTTGCCTATACATTGCTTTGGTTGCTCGTCAAATCATGTACCCTAGTCGTCTTATTGCATTTCAACATCGCTTCTGGACCTACACCATCACCTTACCATCCTCTCTACCACATATACCCTTTATCAACCCTATCCCTGATTTCCCGTTCACTCAATCTGTGATAGATTTGAGGGGGATTACCTATATCTTTAACATGAGAAACCACTTCATATTATTGTCCGCGCAGCTTTACAGAACAAGCTACACGACAATAAGGGGCTAATGTAGACACCAAATTCGTGTCTCACGACCCCTTGTGACCCGCATCCCATTTCGCAACCTAACCTCATTACCTAAACTTCACACAATTATTTATTAATTACCTTGTAATTGATAAATCCACATCGCCTTACCTACCACCTCACTTGGCCACCTCACCATGACCTAGCCCTAACCCTAAACTAACCTAATTAGGACCCATGACTTGGTCTAGACTCACATCCATAACTAATGCCTCCTTACTCGCACCCAAAGCCGACCTTCTAGCCACTTGACCAAGCCCGCAACTGATCTCTCGGGAGAAAAGCAGGGAAGGTGGGCTATTTTACTAAAAATAGCCTACTTTTTCCTAACCGATGCCGGTTCCTACTCGACCGCCGTCGGTTACGCAACCGCAATCGGTTCCCTGTAAATGGGCTTCCCAAACCAAAACAACGGATCGGAATTTCATTTTGGAGATCAGTCGAAGGATTTTTAATCAAAGGAGAGTCCAAAGCGATCAGCAGAGTCCAGAACTTCACTCGACCAAGCAGAGACGAGTAAAGAAACCAGAAGAGTTGGCAGCAAAGGAGATCAACTGGCACCTTCATCAAATCCAGTAAGTTACATCTTGCATGTCCTCCATTATAACATTTCTTGTGCTTTTGGAATTGTAATCTTCCCAAATCCGTTCCTGAACCCATTATCTAACGTACCATTGCCTCTAACTATCATTCCTTAGCTTCTAACCATCCCATTTCTCAATACTATCCAAAAACCAGCCATTACAAACACCACAACCAGCCGTAGGAAGATCCTAGAACCAACCGGTATCGGTTATCATGACCGATCATCGGTTATAGGTAACCGGATCGGTTCCTTTGATCAAAACCAAGAAAAACAGCCTTTTCCCTACCCGGCCCACGAAACAATTTAATGGTACTCTGAGTATTTTGTGTTAATTCATATTAAATAGGAACTGACCACCTTCGAAAGGAAGTTTCATACTTCCAGGCCCAATCAGATTCCCTCATTTATTATCTAATCAAAATCTTGTGGTCTTGTGTTCTTATTTACAGTAGTCCTTCCAAGACAAAAGGAGTTCTTCGCGATCACCTGATCTTTCTCTACGGTACGCGCACATCATCTCGACATTCTGCTGTATTCCTCCTAACCCTAACCTTATCTGTTTCTATAAGGAACGAAGCATTTCCGAGTGAAACAATGACTCTCACCCTCTCTAGAGCTACCTAGTCTATGACCTGGAGGATGAAGCGGCAATGACTGTGATGGGCCAGCTCTGTGTGTAACACCGTCAAGATGGCTACCGTACTAATCTAATCGACCGCCCGACCTCCGTGATATAGAGCCTATCCTTCCCACATCTAGGTGTTCAAAGGGTACAACCCACCGTCATGCTGGAACTTCTGTAATAGGAAGACTTGAATACGAGGCCTCACCACCGGCTCTCATGATGTCCTAAATCATCTATGTATCCCCAAAAGTAGTGGCTACCTATACAAGAGATTCTGGTTCCCCTATCAATATACCCATATCATCATGGGCATGTAGGTACACCATCCATACCGGTGACCACCAAGGGTACATATAATGTAAACCAAGGCCTAGTTAGGAATGTCAGTATATCTACCCTACAAAACAATCCTTCTCAGGAAAAATTCCACCATGGCATGCAGAAACAAGTGTGTGACATCTTGAAGTGAAATTCCCCTTTTGGAAGGATTTGTTGTTGTTGGATTAATTATCAAGCTGAATTTAGACTCCAAGTACTTGACATCTTCATCAATCAATTTCTTCATTGTGATAGGATCCACATTTTTATGTGGAATTCTTGTCAAACATTGAATATCTTCAGGGGATGTTCCAAATGAAAGTGTGTGTGATGTGAGTTGTACTTGAAAATTATAATCCTGACTGTTGAAATTTGATACCAAGTAGTTAAGTAACTTGTAGTCTATTTCAAATTATGGACTATAGACGAGCCCAATAAAATGCTTTGTTCAAACCACACAAAAAAAGAATCTAGCTCCTCAAATATCCTCAAGAGTTGAGGAAACACCAAGCTCTTGTATGTGAATTTTGGAATGAGTGGTGTCTGGTTTTTATTTCCCTGCTTCCTAGGTCGACCCATGGTATTGAATTTAACTCTATATATGTATTTAAACAAGATGAATTGTTTGTCCTTGGATTTGAGTCTTGACTCTTTAACCGTATGGTGAGTGGCGAAGCCAAGAAGGGTTTATTCTCCTTTTCTTGCAATTTGTTGGTGAGAGTGATTGCTAAAAGTGACAAAAATAGTGCATTTGGTCTATTTATAGAATAGGGGATCATGTGGCATGCATTGGTTATCCAATAACATGTTATATGCTATTGATCGGTAGCATGCAGATTTCTACATGACAGTAGCATACAACATGTTACCGTCTAGTAGCATGTAACATGTTACCGTGGTAGCATGTTGCATGCCACCGACTAGTAGCATGTTACATACTATCAGTTGATAGAATTGGTTGGTAGTATTATGCATGTTATCTTTTGGTAGCATTCTACATACTACCGACATATAGCATACTACATGCTACTGACCGGTAGTAATATGCATGTTACCATTGGTAGCGATCGCATTTTACTAGCGAAGAGCAATTTGCATGTTACCGATCAAGAGTAGCATTTAAAAATGACCAGCCGCTTTCCTTCAAAATGCTATTAGTCTTCAACATTATGAAATAATTTTCCAACCATTTGAAACCCATTTTGTTTCGATTTTCCATGATTTCGAAATCCTCTTTCACATATTCACCAAGTAATATCCACGGTTTTTTTGGGTGGGTCTTAAAATTTTCCCTACTGTGAATGGAGAAACTATGGTGCTAGGTGGGAGATTAGATGAGATCATGGATGTAAATATATCCATTAGGAGGAGGTCTGAAGGTGGTGAGTATGGTTTGGAAGTGGAATGGTGGACTACCGAGGAAATTGAATAGGTTATAGTGGTAGCATTTGAAAGGTAATATTGTGGCAGCGTGAACCTTGCCTAATTTTATTGTATTTTGTGTGTTAGGTAAGTGTTCTTGCAACCAAGATAATCCACTCATTCATAACCGAAATATTAGAAGAAGTAGATATCACTAAATAATCCATTAAGTAAAAGAAGAAGAATCGATTGAAGTAATTATAGGGGCCATGGATGAGGTAGGACTGATGGAGTAGAATTTTTCTACATATGTGGAAAATCCACAACCTCTAGTGAATGAGAAGGGGCACTTTCAAGTGAAATTGTTCAAATTCCTCCTTTTTCTACATGTTTCCCTCTTCTTGGTTAGTGTAAGATAGAAGTTCCCCATATGAAAGAACACCTTATAAAAATGAAGAGAATAGGATTATGTGTTCTTCAAGTTTCTCCTATTGTAATTGTTGTCTCTATTCTTCCATTTGAACATTTTCAAACTCTGCAAATAAAAGTTCCAAATTCATTTCCAAAGGTTTTTCATGATGTAACACGGTAGGTGGAATAACCTTTCTATATTATGAGGTATTCTCTTCGGATAACCTACTTATCTTGTGCTATATCCTTATGGATACACATACAACTCTTTTGAACCATCTTCCTCCTCATAATCCAAATGGTCTTTAATGGTTAGAGGTGTTGAGGGGTTGGGTATTTTCTTCAATTAAAAATGCATGGCTAATATATCTAAGTAATAATATGATAAGGATCTTATTGATTTTTCACTTGAGGAGGAGCCACAGAAGTATACAATAGAGTAGGTTACAAAGTAGGATGAGAAAGAGGTAGAGGTTCAATATTTTTAGTAGGAGGAGGCATATGTTGTATGATCTTCTTGAACAAGTGTATTGATGTTTGGGAATTAGGATCTTGTGTAGAAGGTTTTCTTATAGCTTCCATGACCTTGGGTGTCTCGTGAAGTAAATATTACTAACAACCTTATCCTTTTAATAGAATCCTTCTCTCTATAGGAATATTTCAACATATTGTCCCATTGATGAGGTTGATGTTCATAATTCATGGAAACTTTCCCTCTCATATGAATCTTGACCCTACCTTTAGTATCACAATACTTGATTTCATTTATTCGCAAGTTAAATGAATGCTTGTGTGTAGAATTTATTCTCAACATGTCCCATGTATTGATCTTTTTTCTCTCAATTTGGCATAGGGCATGGAGTAACACCGATTTCTTGATTTTCAATGTCCATCTACTCCATAAACAAGTTAATATGTTATTTCTTTTTTGGAAAATTTTCAGGCATAAGACTTAATAATTTGAATGGAAAGATCAATATTCCATCCACCTTGATCATTTTTTAGCCTAGGAAGTACCAATAGGATCCCACAAAGTGCTCAAAGTTATTTTGATTAATGTGAACATAGATATGAGGGTAGAGATGGATTTTGATCTCTAGAATGCATCTCCTAAACATGTGGATAAATAAGTGAGTAAAATCCTTATGTAATGGTATGGTTGATTGAAGATTCCATGCAAGAATTGTTGGGAACTTAACTATAACATGTATGACATCCATTAGGAAGGACATAATGTAGAAGCTAGAGTTATTTTTCTTAACACTCATAACTTATTGTGACATATTAAATAAAATGCCTCTCTTATGGTAGGAATCTTACATTCTTCAATTATTAAACCTAACAAAATCACATACAAATGGTTAATATATGTAATAGACTCCATACAAAAATCATATTCATTGGGACCATGAAAATATTGAAATTCTTGATATGAATGTAATCTATGTCATACTTACAAGACCATTATTTAGGTTCTTTTCCCAAAACGGAATGGATTCTTCTACATATTTTTCATATAACCAATTCAAGGTGACCTCTTGATTATACATAATATTTGGGGTAGGTATTTTTAATACTTTTTAGATGTTATCCCAATCATGTAAGTGATTATATATTACTTTAAAAGGAATAATACCATGTCATCTATATAATTAGTGATAGAGAATATGGGAAAGAGAAATTCCACATAGGGTAATACTCGATCTTAGGGTAATCACTAAGAGATCATTGGAATAGTTTGATGATTAAGTTGTGACTAGATCATCCTAAATGAAATCCAATTCATCAAACATAAATGTGTAGTGCTTGAGTTGAAGGATGGGTAAATTTGGGTTAAACTGAGTGTAGTTGAACAACTAATCATTCCCAAATGATAAATGGTAGGAATATACATCATCCTTCACCATTAATTTGAATTTTCAAACCTTTGTTTATAATTCCTTATTTCTTTCCCAATATTTGGTCCTTAAATTTTCTTAAACTACATTTTCTATAGATTTAATAATTGTAATTTCATAAATGGTGAAAAATGATGCCTAATTAATTTTTTTGAATCATATTTCTATGTAATTACCACCATATGTTGGTATTAATAGGTGACTCGCTCGATAAAACTAAGTTTTTGTGTCATTATGTTGATTTTCCTAATTTGGATCCCACTTATCCCTGATTTAATTGGAATAAAACTCATTTTTGGGTCTATTTGAATTCACACAACCCTTTTTCAAAGATTCAATTCATTCCATGTCATCACCGGGATTAACCCTTTTCCAGAACCTTCTTGAATGTATTTCACATGTCTCATAGGGAGTGAAAAATATCTTTGTGGCTTAGTGGAAAACGCTAAGGATGGACCAAGTAGCATTTTGTGTTTATTTGAATACATACAAAGTGTTTTAGGATATTTGACGAAGGCTAGGTAGACTTTTGGCAATTGGATTGCATGCGAAGTGATTTGGGATCTTTAGATAAGGTGAGGTGGAATTTTTTCCTAATTGGACCACCCGCAAAGTGCTTTGACCATTTTAGAGAAGTCCATGTGGAATTTTATATTGATTAGACTACATGTGAAGTGCTTCAGGATCCTTAAGGAATGCCAAGTGGAATTTTGTGCCAACTGGACCACATGTAAAGTTCTTTAGGACACTTTTAAATTTATTATTAATGTGAAGTATCGTGTAGGATTCACACATGGACATTTGGAATTTTTTAAAGGTTCATGAAGTGAAAATTTCCATGTAAGTTTTTGTAGACACTCAAATTTAGTAACTTATCCTTTGGAAATGACAAGTTTGGATTTGTTCCAATGTTGAGACAAATACTCACATTCTAAGCTCTCTCTCTCTCTCGTGAATTGTTAATATTGTAACATTGTTATGTCATGAATTCATGAAATAATAATTATCTCAAGTAATAATTTTCCCTCATACGTCATTCTCGGATCGCCTCTTTTTCACTAAATCCTTGTATGGTACTATACGAGAATAGGGGCAGTTCATACTACAAGATGGAATGATTTGTATGATCCCTTACTCCCTCATTTAATGAATAATTTCTTAATTTGAAAATAGTATGTGTGTTGTTTCATATTCCCTAGGTCATCCTTAGTATGACATCTAACCTACAAAATCCTATATAAGAAAGTAAAATGCACTTCATAACTCACCTGGAATTTTCAAAAAAACTATTGCAAAATATCAACACTAAAGCACTGTGTGGCTTTCCTAAAATTTCTATAATCATATGCACATCCCTTAGAAAAACCACCATAAAAGTTTGAATCACTCAAACCATGTTCAATAGTCTAACTTCCTTTATTTCTAATCATAATAAGGTCATATATTCATGTATTAGTAAGATAAATCAGTCCATTCATGTTTAAAGTTCTCAAGGGACAAAGGAGATCCATTTTATCATCTAAATCAAATCACACCACACTACTACTATGTTTAGTACATTTCTATTATATCTTTATTTATACTTATTATTCTTTTTGTCAAGAGATGCAAGGGAAACTAATTAACTAAAATTAACTTATATGTGGTAAATGGGTATAGTTAATCTAAGCTATGAAAAATTGTAATAAAATAAATAAATGCAGTAAATAAGTATGTAAATGATCTAAGTAATTATGTAAAAGGAAATGCTAACCCTGATGTACAAGAAGGAAGAGGAAAGAACTCAACTAAATAGAAGATGTTTGCAGGATAGTGTCGAGTGATGACTGGAAAATCCAGAAGCAGGAACAACTATGCAGAAGTCCCGAAAAGGATGGAGCTAGAGGATCTAGTGGGACTAGGGTGCCTGGAGGGGGATTGGGGCGCCTGCAAGTGCTCTAGTCTACAATATGGGCACCATGGTCTATGCAGAATCTCCGAAAGTGATTTTTGTTGGTTCATAAGATGGTTTGAAACCCTCATTTTCTATCGCATTATATTTGTTGTCCAAAGTGTTAGATGTCTCCAATAATCCAAGATGAAAGAAAGACCTACAAGACACCAAAACAAGCATCAAACCCTAAAAATAAAAATGCATATGAAGGGGGTGACCTCGGCTACCACAATGGTGGATTTACTAATCGAGTGTTGTACTACATCTCGGACCCGATGTATTTCTATGTGCAAATGTGTGTGAAAATTCCCTAGGTTGCTCTTATGTCACCACACTTTGTGAAGTAGCGAGCAATAACTAAATGTATAAAATGTAATAGCATGTATGCATGGAATGGAATAGAATCCTCCCTATGAAGTGTGTGATGCATATGTCTTAACCTTTTTCCTTGATGATAGAGATATTTGGATGTAAGTGATCTCCATTGCAATAAATGGATGCAACTCTAGATGAGTGATAGTAATAAGTGATGTTAGGCCCCTCATTATGGTCTCATAACTTTATATTTATAGGTTTCTCTTGGTCTAATTTCGTAATTAACCCCAAAAAGTCCAACCATAAGAAAGATAAAGATCTCAAACAGCTAGAAAGATCCCAAAAAGAGGTGAGAAAGTGCAAAAGGACCGGGGTGCCCCTGGTGGGACCAGGCACCCATGGGTTCTCAAGTACTAATTTGGGTACCCCATTGAGGCTAAAATAATGTAGGATGACAGAAGTTTGATCGGGCATATAGGTGCAAGAGGTTGGCAATGAAAAATAAAGTAAAACAAGATGGCCAAAATATGGGGGTTAATTAGTACTTTCTTCACTCAAGAACCTTCTAAATAGTAGCATGAGACCGGGATAAATAATTTCTAAAGTGCATGATTTTGTGACTACATTTTTCCCCACTTTATGTTGGTGAGTAAAAATCTCAGTAATATAAAGTAAACAAATATGCATACCCGATGTCGATGCAGAGTGATGAAGAAGGCATGCCGAAGGACTAGACAAATCATGGAATGAAAAATATAGAGGAACATGGAAACTAAATATGAAAAATGTGCAAAGAAAAATTGAGGAGAGTGAACCTAGGGCAAAACGTGTTTGTAATTGTTGTGGTGTGTGATGTGCCTGCATGGTTAGAAAAGCGTGTGTTTTCATGAAGTGTTTTTGTTGACGTTGTTGTTGTTGTTGCCCCCATTTGACTATTTTTTTCTCATACACGGACAGACGTGTAAGGAGAAAATGATCAAGTAGTCAAATATGTATGTATGTGTAAAACGCAATGTAAAAGACGCATGTATATGAAAGCATGTAAGTGTAAAATATGAAAAATTAAATGGAAAGTGTAAATGGAACATGTGCACCTGATCCATGTCGAGAAAGAGAGTGTAGAAGAATATCATATACTACGAGTTTTTTGGGTGATCTCGCGCCATAGGCTAAAGAAGTATAGGGAGGAAATGTTATGTGTCCTCCAACCTTTAATTGCTTCCCTAAACTATGTGTGAAGAGATCTATGTACGTCTTGATTGTTTAGGAAATCTGACGTAGCTGGCTGAAGTAGTGTAGAGAGGCACAGCCACTATAACCTCCAAGCCTATAACTGCTTCCCAAAATGCAAAGGACAACATGTCCTGCAAAATCCATTGTGTATGGGGTTTGTAGACTAGTCTGAACCCACTTGTTGTATATAATTGAACCGAACCGGTGTAGAATCTTTATGTTAGTATGTAAACCCCCAAATGATGACCCCCATCTTTGGGGGTGCATGCCACATTGCTGATAAGAGAAATGCGGTCCCAAAAGAGTACCAACCACATGTATGTTGTAACCTTGGAAAGTTCTTGGTGAAAACCAAGGCATGCACAAACAAGAAGGCTAGACAAAGACAAGTGTGAAAAAACATGCATGCATATGGAAAACATGTGTAATCTACACAAACAATGTGTAAGATACCAATAAAAGCAATAATGAAAACACGCAAGAAGACAAGTAAGCCACACAAAGCGGCTGCAAATATGGGACATCACTCATGATATCACAAGGCATCATGGGTGCACAAAAACAAACAAGTGTACACACCAAACAAAGGGCAAGGCCCACATACAATAGAAAACAATAGTAGAAAATGTAACAAAAAAGTATGGAAACAAATATCCCTACATAATAAATGTTGCACATGAAGCACCCGTTAGCATGTTAGAAAGATAACTAGTATGTCAAAGCGTGTATAAGCAAGTAATGTAAAGTTATAAGTACAAAATGAAACAATATAACATGCGAGAGACGAATGTGGATACCCCAACGACCAAAGTGTAGGAAGGGTGGAAGGAAAGCATCCATACGGTGAGTAAGAGACTTGTATCTATGATCACAACTAGAAAAATATGTGAATGTGCATGTGTGGATGGTATAGATAAGTGACATATAGGTAATTTAACTAGCCTATGTAATAAAGTGACCATGAATAAGAAAAAGTAAGAAAGAATAAAAGCAACCATAATATGTAGTATGTTGTAGATGGATGGAATGGAATGCAAGATGGAGTGATAGGAGCCGCGTGCTCCCCCGATTGAATGGAATTATATGTAGTGAGTTCATTTTTTTTTCCCCCAAAAGTCAATAATGAACCGTAAATGAGAGTGCATCATCGAGAAATGGTCGAAGTGTGTGTTGTGTCTAATGTGTTGTGATGAGTGTGTATGGATTGGTGAAATGCGACCTAGTAACGATGTGTGTGTGAACCCTATAGCTGAAGCGTATATCACGACCAGATGAATGTATAAGTGATTATTTATCCTAAGCGTATATCACTATAAGATGAATGGATGAGTGATGATTTATCCCTAAGCGTATATCACTACAAGATGAAAAGAGGGAGTGGTGATGTAACCTAAGGTGTATACCACTACGAAATGATAAAATAGGTGATGATTTAGCCTAAAGTGTATGTCACTAGCCTAGGAATGTCACATAATGAAAGGTCAAACACTAAATGTGTGATGAGTGTAAGTTCCATTTGATTTGTAAACCCTGGTAGTCAAGTATGGACCAAGGAACTAAAGTACGTCATCGGGTAGTGAGTGAGTGTGGCGTAGAAGACAATATAGTATAAGTGATGACCATGTGATGAGTAGAACGTGTACATACGCGATGTGTAAAATGTAAATGCGATATGTGTAGAATGTGTAAAATGGCATTTACATAGATGGATGAGTAATGTAGTATGTAAGATGATGTTATGGTAGACTCATATAGGATGAAGACTAGTATAGTATGTAGAATATGTGTGAAAATGTGTGGTGTAATATGTATGATATGGAGATAAGTGAATAATGCAGTATGTAGGATAAGTAGTGTAGGATGTAAGACGTGTAGACAATGGTGTATGCCTAATGACGACTAGCATGATGTATGATGTATAAATGCACAAATGTCAAAATGTTGTAGAATAAATGTAGAATGTATGGTGTATGATGTGTAATATATGAATAGGTGCAGTGTGTGGGGTTCATGTGTAGTAATCCCTCAACATTCAAGTGTGAACTAAAGCACAAGAGTGTATCATTGGGTAATGATGCTAGAATGTATGATTAGTATGCCTAATGCAAGGATATGAATGTATAAGAATGTAAAATATGATGAGTGTGACTATGCTAAGACGAGGTGGGGGATGTGAAGTGTTATTCCCCCTAAGGGCATGTGAATGAATGAACTATCTAATGATTGTGAAGGATGGAGGTCCTTCATCTATTGTAGGAGATGAAAGTGTATGACTATGCTCTAATAATGGTGGTATAGTAAACAAACATTGTGGTGGTGAATGAATTCTATGTGCATGCGCAGGATGACTATAAGTAGAAGGTCATGGCATCATAAAATGTGTCGGTGATGGATATCTATGTGATGCAGAATGTGAAGGTGAAAAATATCAACTTGGAATTAATCGAGGTGATGATCTATGCCAATATGCAGTAAATTTATGAGGAATAGGCCTATATCGATGTGTAGAACTAGTTGACCAATGTGGTCATGTAGTCTATGCTCGAGTAGGTGAGCTAGGGGTAGATTTTTCTTTGAGCAATATAGAATGTGATGTGCTAGAAGAAGTTGGTGGTTTCTTAGGAGGATATTTACTGGCCAAAGAAGGCACACTAGAAATAGTGGCATGATGCTCAATAGATGCAGAAGGAGTAGTCTTTGGAGCCCATTTGGATGTAGCATTTGGAGATGGGCATGCAATAGAATGTTGTGTAGTGAATGAGATAAAGCCCTGATGTAAAGTAGGTAGATAGTTGTAAGTAACTTGAGGGCCATTATTGAGGATAAAATGACAGAGGAAAGCATCCTTCATGTCATAGTAAGTATTGATGGACCCAAAGGGGAGATGAGTGTACCATTGCAATGCCTCAGCGGTAAGACTATGTTGAAAGGCCTTGAGTAATAATCTATCATTAGAATAAGAGGTCATAGCCATGCGGAAATGTAGAAGATGAACATGAGGATCACTAGTACCATCAAAGCAAGTGAATTTAGGAAATGTCAAATTATGAATCTTCTTAGGAATAGGGTTACCATGTAATGATTTATTATCAATAGAAGCATAGTAAACCGTAATTACTAGAGTAAGACACCGACCACGAGATTGTGGTGACCAACGGAATGCATGAGAGGGATAAAATCCTGTGAAGGAATAGTGGAAGATCACAATAATGTATTAAGAGGTTGCAAATTCTCATGGTGAGTGATCATAGGAATGTCAAGAGATGATAGAGGAGATTTTGATGTTAAAGGCACACTGGGAGTAGGTGTCAAAGAAGCTATAGTAAATGATGTAGGTGGAATATCCATAGTGATGGTAGGACTAGCATCAGAAACATCCTTAGGCAATGAGGTGACTGATGGAGATATAACTATGGGAGAAGATGAACTAATAGGCATGGATGATGGAATGAGAGGAGATGAAATAGTAGGAGAAGAAGAATTGATAGATGGGGGTGAGTCATGGACAGTGCTAGTAAAAATCTCATGCGAGAGATGAAAGTGGAGGAGAAATTCCTCCATCAGCCAAATGAGAAGAAAGTGAAGCGTCAGTAGCTTGTGGCTCTACAGTATTAGATAAAGATGTAGGAACAAATATTGCATCAAGAGGATCATCAACATGCAATGTTGGAGAACTAATAGGTGAGGCTGAATGAGAAGCATCTAGAAATTCAGTAGAAGTTAGAGATGTAAATATGTGAGAAACTTGAGTAGTTTTTTTTGCTTGTGTAGCCTCATCTAGGACTTGTGCTAAAACATTAAGATCAATATTATGCATATAAGCAATGATAGCATCTTCTAGAAATTGAGGATCTATATCAAAAGATGGAATATGAATAAATGAAGGGAAAGGCCTATAACCAAAGAAATCATCCAGAGTGTTGACATAGGCACAATGAGAACTATTAAATTGAAGAGTGAATTGAGAAGTATCCTTAGGCATGAGGATTTTAGTGGATCCTGAGGAAAAATATTCAAAAGGACGGGTTCACCAAAATGATTAACTAAAATTAACTATGTGGTAAATGGGGATAGTTAATCTAAGCTATGAAAAAATGTAGTAAAATAAATAAATGTAGTAAAGAAGTATGTTAATGATCTAAGTAACTATGAAAAATTAAATGATAACCCTAATTTACAGGAAGGAAGAGGAAAGAACTCGGATGAATAGAATATGTTTACAGGACATTGTCGCAAAGAATGATTTGGAAAATCTAGAATCGGGAATAATCGTGTAGAAGTCCCGAAAAGGATGGAGCTAGAGGATCTAGTCATAATGGAGAGTCCTGGAGAGGACCGGGGATGTGGGCACTCTGGGTCTACAATATGGGCATCATGGTCCGTGCGAAGCTCAAACCTGATCTTCAATGGTTCTGAGATGGTTTGAAACCCTTGTTGTCTATTGCATCGATTAGTTGTACCGTGCCAAATGTTGTCAATAATCCAAGATGAAAGAAATACTTGCAAGACCCCACAACAAGCATCAAACCTTTAAAAATAAAAATGCATATGAAGGGGTCGAATGGCCTCAATTGCCACAATGGTGGACTTACTAACTGAGTGTTGCAGTACATCTCAGACCCGATGTAGTTCTATGTGCAAGTGTGTGTGAACATGCCCTAGTTTGCTCTTGTGCTAGTCACACTTTGTGAAGTAGCAAGCAATAACTAAATGTATAAAATGTAATATCATGTGTGCATGGAATGGAATAGAATCCTCCCCCTATGAAGTGTGTGATGCAGATGTCCTAACCTTGTACCTTGATGATGGAGCTATGTGGATGCAAGTGATATACAATGCAATAGATGGATGCAACTCTTGATGAGTGATAGTAATAAGTGGTGCTAGGTCCCTCATTATGGTATCATAACTTTATATTTATAGGGTTATCTTAGTCTAATTTTTAATTAACCCCAAAAAGGTCGACCATAAGAAAGATAAAGATCTCAAATGGCTAGAAAGAGCCCAAAAAGAGGCGGGAAAGTGCAAAAATGACCGGGGTGCCCTTGGTGGGACCATGGCATCCACGGGTGCCCCATTCAAGGCCAAAATAACGTGGGATGACAAAATTTGACTGGGAATATAGGTACAAGAGGTTAGCAATGATGAAATAAAGTAAAAAAAGATGGTCAAAAGATAGGGGTTAATTTTACTTTCTTCACTCAAGAACCTTCTAAATAGAAAGATGAGACCAAGATAAATAACTTCTAAAGCACATGATTTTGTGACTACGAAATATAGTGGGTTGTCTTAGATTGCATACAATAATTATAGGTTTGACTACTAAGGTTAGTCCATCCTCACCCACACACAAATTTTAACTTTTTAATCTAATTTTTTTATGAAGTTTATTATAGGTATCTAGGGTTTTTCTATTTTTTTAGGTCATTATATGTGGTTCCAAATGGGTGTGAACCTAGAGAAATAAAAAACCACCGTAGACACCCCAAAATTACATACTTGTTCCTAGTACTATCCTAGTTCACATCCTAGCTCATATCCTCTTACGATTGATTAATCCAATTAATTAATCATGCACATTACACCCTTTGGATTAATTAAATTAGTCCACAACACCATCTTAGCTAAGTTAATTAAAATTTATTAAATAAATGATTAATTAATTATCTTACACATTATAGCTAATTAAATTAGTTACTTAATTAGGAAAATACACCTATTTTCCTAGTCAACTACCACTTCACTATCCTAGTTAACTCAATTTGGACTCCACTTCCTCATTCCATTCAACTCAACTTGAACTCCACTTCTATATTCCTAGAAAGGAGGCCCGAAAATTGGTTGTACATGCAATTTAATTGTTGGATGTAACTTTTTCCATTCCAAATGTCTATTTCCCTTGAAATTTTGAACTCCCAGGACTCAAACTACTTTCTATTCCTAAGAAATTACAATTGTGACTGGAGCTTAGTCAAACTCTTGCAACCACTACTCAGCCTCTATAAAAGAGAAATCTTACCCCTTTGTAAATCCTCTTGGATTCTTGCACAATAACTCTGTCAATTTTGCTACCCAATATTTGCATATTGGAAGCCATATCCAAGCCAAATCTATTCATAATATTGCTTTCATCCACCTTGGAGAGTCTAATCAAGAGCGTCCACATTCAAGTATCTTCAAATTCAAACAATTCTAAGCACTTCAATGATCTTACTTGAGGTTTGAAAGAGATTTGTGGAGAAGGTATAACTTTATTGTATTTCTTTATCTTATGTTTGTCTATTAATTTCCTTAGTTTACAAACATCATTTCTAGACTAATTATGGGAATGAAAATTTATAGAGATCCACCACTTGTAGTTTTTAAACCATACGAAGTAGGACTAATCCATACTATGGCGCAACAAGATCTATGTGGATATGTAGATGAGTAGTTTCTAGGCATAGGCTAAAAAATGAATTACTTCTAGAATTATATCAATCTTTCCATCCAATCCTCACACTTGGAACACTTTTTTACATCTCGACACAACTACATTTTTATCCACTCTTGTGTTTTACACTAATTTTTCATTGTTGTATCAATAATTTAATGTATTAATAGTTATATTTTGGATTTTATGATTAATGTGAATTACTTTATTCACAATACCCTACTTGTAACTTATATTACATATTACTCCTATAATATTTTTGGGTTGAAACTTTTGGTGAACCAGACTATTGATCAAATATCTCACTTTCTTTCAAACCCTAGATACCTTAGGTTATCCTTATTTTTCCGGTGTATGTTTATTTTGGGGTTGTAGGCCTTATTTCTATTTTGTTTATCATGGATAGTTCACATGGTTCCCCCTTTTTTTCCCCGATATCATTTACCATAACCTTGCATGCATTGATGTCCTAGCCGATACTTTCTAAAACATCTTGTTCTATCTTGACACATTTGTTATATATTAGAAATATGTTCTCAAAATAAATTTACACTTCATATATTTTTGTTCTAAATATATTCCTTCACATCATGATGATTCTTATCACCATGAATATAAGGACACATGAGGATTATGATAATATGATTTATGATGTTTATTCCGCATGCATTGTACTTCTAATATTTTTTCTCATGTTATCTTTACTACCATTATTGATAATTATGAGGAGATGGCTCCCATAATTATTTTGATACTCATACCTAAGGCCTTCTCAAGGTAAGGAACTTCAATTCACATGCTTTTTTGCAACACAATCCACATCACATTGATGCTCTTCTATAAATTTATTAGGGCCAACTTAAGATTACCCCAAAGTGTCATCGAATCCTAATTTTATTCTCTCATCTTCTATTATTGATACATCTACAATACATATATATTTGAGGGAAATAATACCCCAATTTTCATTCTTCCTATGAATACTCCTATTTCCACTACTATTCATACATCCCATATATACACCCATGGTGATTCATATTCTTCTTCTTCTAGACACAAGATATTTTTTTTTTTAAATCATATATGCAAGCTCAAATATTACAAATACAACAAGGTGTCTCTATTTTTTCATATCGCGATCTCTACTTAACTACTTCATAACCCACTTACACTTGAGGAGGCTTCTTATCATTTTCCTATGGTTTTTTTTTTTTTTTCCCTTAGCTTCTTATTTATGATTTAAAAATAGGTTATCTTGAAGATAACCTTAATGATTTCCATGTCATTCAAACTTTAATTACGCTTAAAATGACATTATTACTTGTCAATTGTTTCTTAAAATCCTCAAGGATTTTGATTTACAATGGTTATATGATCTTCCCATTCATTCGGTTTGGACCTTGAAACCTCTTTCTAATCAATTTACTCCATGATTATCTGTTAATATTAGGGATAAGGTTTAATTTTTCAAATGCCTAGAATGCAACAAGAATCTAATGAACACATCACTTACTATTTATATGCTACAATATTATGCTTACAAATATGAATAATATTCTAGTTGATATCGTGTTACAAGATCTCTTCACTCAAATCCTTCTTTCCCCTTTGTAAGAATCAATTATCTTTGACAAGTTACACCCATTTGATCACTTATTTCATACATTAAAGGAAAATGAAGCTAATCTTATCATCATGATCAAACCACATATGTCACCAATGCTCTTATAATCCTAAATATCAAGGAAAACATTTTTTCGAAGGAAAATATAATGATGTCAAAATTGATGTTAAATCTATTATTAATGTTGCATCTCAACCTACAAAGATTTAGTTACAATATATTTGATGGAAATTCACATGATTTCCTTGCACACCTTACCTAGTGCTAAAGAAGTTGCTTAAGTAGAACCTTATATCTCTCCCTTCGGCTCTTAAGTTTGATACAATCAAGCCTCATGGTAACATTTTTGACACTAATTCCATTTTTATTAGCATATATGTGTTCATTTTACTAATATATGTGTTAAGATTCATCATGTCATACAAGATCTCATTGATTCTAATGTTGTTGAATGGGACATTTTGAATCATCCAAGACTACTAATTGTAATGCAAAACCCAAGATATTTAATGACTCACTTCCAAATCACAACACCGTTAAATATAATTTAGATTTTCACCATGTTTATCATTTCATTCCTCATTTTCTATTTTATCATCCATTGGACACTATGATTGGTACTAGTATTACTATGTCACCTTCTTATCTTATTATCATGTTTGATGACACTGGTATGAATCATGATCTTGTTTTAGATACACTATACATTTATGTTTTTGTTGGCCAACATCCTATACATAATGTTTTTATTGAAATTAGTACTATACATAATTTTTAATCTTTAAAGATACTTGCTTCTCTTGGATATACTAAGTGACACATAACCTTTGATACTAAGACTAAACTTGGACATATTGTTATACCTCTTACATTTGGTTCTCCTACAATATATATTCCTTTTTCGGTTCCTAATTATCTTAATTCATGTTATATGTGTTTATTTTTCCCTTAGATGCATAATTTTTAGGCTATCCCATCTATCGTGTGTCAATGTGTCAATTTCATTTATTATCAAGAATTTGTTATCATCATATGTATCCCATAGGAATCCCCTATACTTAAGTTACTATATTGTAAAGCTACACTTGATACTCCTACACCTAGTACATCTACACATACTACATGTAGTGAGTCTCTCCCTCCTATGATTCATGTTAGGTATTCTATTACACATTCTCCTTCTAGTGGTTATATCCCTCTTAGGCCTCTGGATAGGTTTTTACTACACATTATACTTCTAATGGGACTCTCCCTCCTAGGCCTCATGCTAAGTATTCTATGGCACGTGATACTTAGAAAAGGTCTATCCCTCATCATATTATTTCTAGGTGTCCTATTGCACATAATAATCCTAGTGGGTATTTTCATCCTAGGTCTCCTTTGGCACATACTATGTCTCATACGAAGATTATATAGGATCATCCTTCTTCTAATATGACACATTTGAGGCTTGAGCCTCTTTTACTTCATGGGTCTTCCATGCCTCCTAATGAGGCCCTCATCAAGTATCTCTTTTGTTTCCTCCTTCATGTACACAACTAATTTCAAAAATATAAAAACATTCAAAT
Organism: Taxus wallichiana var. yunnanensis; assembly: GCA_018340775.1. NCBI lineage: Eukaryota > Viridiplantae > Streptophyta > Pinopsida > Cupressales > Taxaceae > Taxus > Taxus wallichiana. The sequence continues at coordinate 118,989,033 of CM031233.1, forward strand.
AATCACATAGTACAAAAACATTCAAATATTTTTAAAATATAAAAAAATTAGACTTATATATGACTTGATTATGTAGCTTGTTGCCTTACATATGTTGTTTTTCATATTGGTTTGATAAATAATGTATATTTCTATATATATTCTACACACATTCATTCACAAGGTATGTTAAACCTAGTGTAGGGCATATATAATGACATAGACATTAACCCCACAAACCACTAAGACACCACCTCTTCTTTAATTAGCATAGTTAGTTTGATTGCATTGTTTGAAAAAATCATCAATTTCTTCATCTTCAGCGGGCATTATCTAAAAAATATCATGTTCCGCAATTAATTATTAGGAAATGAAACTTTGATCATATATACTTCGTACACAGTGAGAAACAAACCCAATAAATTAGTTATCTTCATCATTATAGAAAATTGTTAAGGGGGAATAAGAAAACAAAAAGAGTGGTTGGGTGTAGTACTAATGAGGAGGGAGGAAGCTTTTAAATAACATACATAATTTCAACCATGGCACTCATCTACTATAACATCTAGGAGTAGAGATGATATTTGTTAATGTTGATTGAACTCGTACATCAATGGATATTTTAAGGATGGGGCAAAAAATCCATGTTGTCATATTATAATCCTTAAATACATTATCTTATTTCAAACCCAAATTAATTAGGTATCATCAAATGCATTTTTATTAATAATATTAATAAGGAAAATGTATTTCACTAACCATAATCAAAACCAATGTGCCTTGCATGAGTAAATACACATTGATGTGAATGTTTTGTACAAACTTCTTGATTAGAAAAATATCGTGCAACAAATTTTGAGCCAAATAACTATTATTTTCATTTCAAAATCTCTTTACACTCAAATTTATATTAATGTTATTGTGATAAAAGTGAGGTTTTTATTCCAAATTTCATATATTGTACAATAATGATAACTCGGAATCAATATAAACAATCAAAACATCCATAAATTATACTAATATTGCATTTTCCAATAGGTTTTTCAAAGATTAATCAATACAAAACAATTGTGATTTACGAGTTTGAGAGAATAACCAAACTTATGTTATCGACTTGTGTGACATAGTACTCAAAATGCATATAAAATCAAATCATGTTGTCAAGTAAAATATTGATCTAGAACATCGTTACTTCCAAATGCTTGCACCGAAGTGGTTTATTATCCATTACCTATTGGTTTTTTTGCTCCTAAATTTCCTATCTATGATGGAAAAGGGGATCCCGCTAAGTATATTCACTCATTCCATGTTGCTTTCTTTGATTATACTTCTAATAACATGTTGCTTACCAATATTTTCCCCGAAGTCTTAAGGCATTCAAATTACATTGGTTTTACACTCTCCCCACTCACTCTATGTGTGCATTTACTACTTTAGAAAATTTATTTTTGGCACAATTCTCTATCAATATTAAGGGGAAAAATTCTTATGCACAATTGGCTCAAATACAACAATGGCCTATGAGCCTCTTAATGCCTATGTATTGTGTTATAATACCCTGCTCACCAAGATGAACAATATCTTAATTGATAATGAATTACAATACCTATTCACAAAAATATTATTATCCCCTTTGCAAGATTCAATCATGTTCAACAAGTTTAGATATTTTGACCATCTATGTCATACCTTGAAGAGAGCGAGGCTAAATTGTTACATATGAACAAACTCAAGTATGTTATTATCTCTCCTCCCGCATCCACTCCTAATTTTTCAAGAAAAACTACATTCAAAAGGAAGCTTAATGATGTTAGATCTGCTTTTAAAGACACCATTAATGTCATCCCAAAACTGTTAAGCTACAATTGCAACGCATGCATCATCAATTTACTTGCTTGCTAAGTCCTCCTCACATTGTCTTGAAATAATTGCTTGATTGCAATCGCAAATCTCTCCCTCCACCATTGGAGGTTGATATGAGAAAAACTCAAGGAAATAACTTCAATGTTAATGGTCATTTTGATTATCATCGGTGTGTGTCATGCACTCTATAGACATCAACTTAAAAACTCATCACGTTATTCAAGACCTTATCAATTCTAATGATATTGAATGGGATGAGCCTACTGAATCTTCAAAGCCAAAGAATGTTATTTCTAAGTTGAAAATATTCAATGATCCACTTTAAGCATGAAAATACAAAATCTTCCTCGGATGTCCTTAATTTTTATCATGTGATGCCTCCACTTCATGCCTATGATCACCCTTGGATGTAATGATTGGCACAATTAATCATACACTATCTTATACTTTGATCATCACTTTTGATGACTATGATATTGATATTATGTTTATTTCAAGTATTTTTTCCATTCTTGTTTCTATTAATCACAAACCCATATGGGGTTTTGGTCGATCCACACAATAAGGACAATGTTTTTTTTCACGCTACTTCAATCTTTGGGCATTTCTACACACAATCTTACACTTGATATAAATCCTCTTTATTTACATTGCATCACTCTACCCATCATTTTTGGCCCTATTACTACATTGGTTTCATTCTTGGTTACTTATACTCTCAATGTTAGTGTCTTGTGGTTAGGTCTCCCTTGGCTATGTACTCTTAGGGCCATTCCCTTGGTTATACATCAATGTGTTAAGTTCATCCATAATCAACAGTTTATCACCATTAGAGGTATTCCCTTTGAGGATACCCCTCCTAGTATGCCTAGTTATCCTTTTGCAATTCCTCCTCCTAGTATTTCTATAGATAGATCTTTGGTTGTGCATGATGTCTCACGGCCCATAACATTCTAAGTTACTCCCTAGGCCATTATTCCTACACTCTATTTCAATTCTATGGATTATCCTAGGCCCTTTGTTGCACACAATTCCTCTCCCAGTGTTGATCCTATTAGGCATCCCAATAGGCCTTTGGTTACACACTCCACATCTCATGAATCTAGGCCCTCATACAATTGCAATCCCATACATGGTTTCTCATCGTTCTCACTCCCTAGAGTCTTACATCGATCCTCTAATGCACACACTACCCCATATCTTCTTGATACCCTCCTAATTGTTTCCACACTCAATCTTCTAGTCCACCGCATCATCACAACTCTACACATCTTAATATTACATCTACTAAGCCTTCCTTGGAACATGTTACTACAATAGTCCCACTATATTTGCATCACCACTAAGGCCCACATCTCCATCTTTTGTGGCAATTTCTTCACTTCTTTAGGATGTTCTCACCGGATATCTCTCTTGAGATCCATCTTTTATGCATATATATGTAATAAGATAATACAAAAACATTCAAATATTTGCAAAAATACAAAATCATACACATGCATCTTACTTGCATTGTTAGCACTTTACATTACACATGTTGTTTGTCACTTTGGTTTGATAGATAACATGCTTTATTTTAATTTTTACACACATGTGTTCACTAGGTATATTGAGATTGATTCATGACACATAGATCGATACATGCTTATAAGAGCACTCATGTTTCCTTACATTCTCATTTGGGGGCAATCCCTCCACATTCTACAAGTGATATTATTATATTATAGTTTCTTGCACTTCCTCATTTACGCTCAATTATTACATTGTGTACTTGTTATTTTTCATACTAACATGACTAACACATGTGTATGTGTAGCGTTGACATCTATTGTTTCATATATTTCATTCATGTTGGCTACTACATCATATTATCATGTTTGACACTCTTATTTCATGCATACAATTGTTTATGTGTACATGTTTACGACTTTGTTTGTTTTTTTCTTTTTCGTGGCCTATGTTCCTTGATTTTCTTATGACACCATGGGTGTCCCATGTTTTGGCATCATGCCTATCTTGTTTACAATTGCTTTCTCTTGTTTATAATTCTATGGGCCTTGATTGATTTTCTTTGTGAGACGATGGTGTGCCCCATGTTTGCAAGCCTCAACCCTTTCGTATGCTTTTGAATGTCATTATTTGCAATTGGATGCATTGATGTTGTTTTTTTTTTCATACATGTGTTGTTCCTACTATTTGCTTTAGCTTTTACTATCAATGTTTGATGTTATCATTGTTTTTGTTATGCACCATGGTTGCCACCATGTGCAAAACATGCTTCCTTTTCCAAGTATAGGTTCTCTAAGGTGGCCACCTCTTCAACACATTACACGGCTTCTTAGACATCTCCTTCAACAAAGTACACAAATATTTCTTTTGAGCCACATTCTCAACATGGTTTTCACACATGCCTCAAAAAGAGGGGCATCTATCTGGTTTTATTATACATTTTTAAAAAAATCAAATGGAATTATGGGGATATATGCAAGTACATATAGAGTATGTGCACCCATAAATGTAGTCATACACATAATTTTAGCAAACTCAACACAGGGTAAAAATTTTACACTTTGGTTAAAACCATACAATACAGTCTTCACCCCCACACGTTTTTGACTAGGGGCACTTTTAGCAAGTTTTCAATATTTTCATATTTCATCTATGTATACACATTTTGTGCAAACTTTCACATCCATACTACTACTCAGTTCATATCAGTACATGGGGCATGAAAATCTTCATTTTTCTTCACATCAACACTTATCTTCAAGATTAGTTTCAGGAATCTTGGGGGCATGGATCTCCTTCCTAGTTCAGCGTTGTTAGCACATTTTCAACATATTTCAACATTTATTTAAGTTCAATACTCAGTTGTTCAACATATGGGGAGAGTTTGGGGGCACATATTATCTTTTGTACTATATGTCCTTATTTACAAAATCGGGTCTAGATTCATCTACAATAAAGTGTGATCCATGGGGTTATGGAAGGTAACGAAGCAACTAAGGGCTTTATGGGTAGGTTTTCCTCTCATATTACACTTAAAGGGGAAGATATCAAAGTTGTTGAATAACTTTAGTACATGGTCTTCTTCTTTGCAAGAGGTGCATTTGTACCGCTTTTTTTCTCTCTCTTGCACATTTACGTGTTGGGTTGCATACACCTAACACTCAGTTTCTCCTCGAAAATTTGGGGACTAATCACCCCCAATCCTTCAAAGTTCAAAATACAAATCTCCAAGAAAAAGAAAAGCATGAGAAAAAATGTGTATTCTTTCCTTGTTTACATATTTTCACTTCACATATATGCAAATGCAAATCTTTTTTTTTGTTACATGTTTTATTTGAGTTACGATCAATTATCTATCATGAACATTGACTACACTCTGTGTGTTGCAGGTTTCATCATGGAGCATGTCAACACCAAGCACAACATTGCAACTACAAACAAAATCAAGCAAAGACAAAGTGTGTTTACACACTCGAGATATAATTTCCTTTAAGCATGTAGTTTTCAATTTCATACTTAAAGGGGAGGCAAATGTAAACACTCAAATTTGGTAATTTTCACTTTAGAAACCCTTTATTTGACTATGTACTCTTGCTATGATAAATACAACTTCTCCATTCCCGCTTAGCACTTTCTAAGGTCCATTTTTAGCTTGTTTATCCTTGCACATTGACATGTCGACACATTCTAAGAATATAATGCAAAAATCAATAGAGAAACAATATTCTATTAGTTAAAGCTTCATTTGGTATATTTCCTACTCTCAATCAGGACCATATAGTTTGGTCGGGAATTTGTATCAATGTTGACCAACCTATATGGTTTTGGACCGACATGTCCTCCAACTCTGCTTTCAAATTGATATCTTTCGTTGGGTCTTATAATTCATTTGGTTCAGCCTTTCTTAGATAAATTATCTATGGAACCCTATATAAACAAGGAAACATTACCTCATTTGTTATCTTGGATCTTCTAAGGAAATGCACTAGAGCACTCACTTCATACACTTGCAAAAGGAATCCAAAGCTCCATAAATATTGCAATAACACATCTGAAGTCATTAGGGAAGCACCCACATCAAGTCTGAAGCAATAACCCATGTCAAGGTAACCATATCTCTTATCCACAAGCTCTCAAACATCCTCTCTCTAAGTATTTTAGCAAGATCCAATTCAAAGCAAGCATGATCAAAGAAAATGCCATGCTAGGTGGAGAACGACGTGTAGTTTGAGGCCTCTTCATAGTAGTGCTAATGTTAGCGGTGCACGAGGGTTTCCACAACCCTTATAATGTTTTTTTATGTGACTCTTCATCCATGGCTAGGGTTTGAGATGATGATCAGTATATTCAGAGAGTCTCGTTGCATGTGTGACAACTAGGGTTTGGAAGTGATATACAAATCCAAGAAAATGGGCATCATAAAAAGTTACAGAAGTCGATTTAGAGTAGGTTCAAGACTATACAACAAGGTCAGTACCGTATTGTACAGTCATGGTAATTTGGTCTGGTCCTGCCCCAAGTTAATTCACAGGTTCAACCTCCAGTAGCAAGGGTTATTCAAGTTCGATCTCCCAATTTTCACTACCGTAGTCCCATATCTCTCCAAAATTCATCTATAATCATATAAGTGCCTCTATACATCCATTTTGATTTTTCAATTGCATGTTAGGTTGATTGGTATATGTTATATTCTTTCTATCTAATATGAGTTGCAAATCTGAGTTATTATTTCTATTATAACATCTTTGTAAGATATGTAATCAACTCTAATCTAATCTAAAACCTAATTAAATTGACCTAAAAATTAATTAAGGGTTAAACATGATGTGTATTTATATGTGACCATTCATATGATTTCCCACTCAATTGACCCAAAAGTACCACCTAGGTCAATTAAGTTAAGTTTCCATTTTGGAAATATGGTCGTTAAAAGTGCAAAGATAGGTTTGTGGAAGGTGGGACTAGTTCATGGCCACACCATTCCTTGGCTTACGAGCCTATCCAGGGTATGAAATGAATATGTTCTTAGAAAAGTATAGGTATGTACATGTGTTTTATGATAGTTGTAGTTTTGTAGGGAGTTGAGTTAGAGCATAGTTGTTGTCTCCGGGATTAGGATGTGGGATAGAGTAGGAGGGTGCCTTAAATTGGTATTTTTTGTATAAATAGGATAAATTCTAGAATAAGTACCAAAATTGGGTACTACGATTGGCCCACTTTTAATCTAGTATTGATATCACATGATTAAAAGAAAATGTGAACCTCATGTCTCAATCATAAGATGGTGGTTTGAACTCTTGATTACAAATGTGTCAATCCATGTGAAACTTGCAATCACATGGCACAGACACATAAATCAATGCTCAATAATGGTGTATATATATTTGTGACTTGAATTTGAAAAACTCTATATTTGAAATGCTTGAAATAAAGTGAAATGTACACAAGAACGAATACAATTGATTGATCATGTTGAACCATGCTCCAAATTTACTTGAATGTGACTAGTAGTATGGGGTTTGGCCTTATATATAGTGTGTTTTCATCTTATTGATACTCTTTTCTTATTGGTAACATGGAACATTTACTAAGTTACTAGCCTTGCATGTAACTTGAAACTCTTTGACTTAATATCTGTCATATAGCTTGAATCTCTTGTCAACTCAATAGTATTTCCTATAGAATAATTTATCCTTGTTAGTAGCTTGATATGTTATTCAACTCTATGGTTTGTTGAGGCCAATTTTGGTCTTAGGCTACTAGAGGAGCCATATATTATTCATGGGATACTAACGAAGCCAAATATTAGTATTGGGGTGATAAGAAATCCAAGTATCAACTTTGTGTATATGGTAAGAAAACTTAAACTATGTGAACTCTACTATGAACTCTATGAAAAGTAACCAAATCTGATTTGAAAAGTGGCCAAATTTGATCAAACATATGAATAAAGTTTGTCTAAACTATGTGAAAAGTGAACAAATGTGATATGAACCATGTGAAATGTGAATACTTTAATTTGAACCATGTGAAAAGTGACCAACTCTTATCAAAACTATGTGCAATGTTATCAATCTTTTTGAACATGTGTACTCTTAAAGATGAAACAAGTATCGACTTCGAATAAGTCAGTAATGTGCCCCCTTTTGAGATGAGAGATGTCATTATGTGTCACTCGGATAAAAATGATATCATGTGTAAAATTCATATAGAGTTAAACCATAGAAAGCATATGTACCAAAGATGGTAGCTTAAATCAATGTGCATAGGATATGATTATTATAGAACAAACATGATATGTGTCAACTCAAGAGTAAACATATTGTGAACATTATTATAAATCCATACCTATCGGTAGCTTAAGTGTAACAATGAAAATCGAGAGATATATGTTAGCATATACACAACTCAACACCAAATAATCCTTTGGGACTTGTGACATGACATGGCAAGACATGACACAACAGCCGGCCACATGGTTTTTAACAACATGACAAACACGGCCTAGAAATGACATGATGACTCAACCAATAGTAATGTGACAATCATGAAGTAAGCATGTGTTACACAAGTATGAGCCAAACAATATGTATGAAGCAATATTTGTCAAACAAGTGTGCCAAACAATATGTTAGATAAGTATGTGCCAAACAATAGAGAGAATATGTGCCATAGAGGAAACAATTCATAGAGTAAACATGGAGTATGTAGGATCCCAATGCCTAAAGTTTTCATATCGGTATATGCAAGAATAGGTACAAATCAATATGAAAAGATAGTGTAAACAATAACATGTAAGCATGAAGCATGCAATGTCGGTATACAAAAATAATCAATGTAGTCATCTAGTGTAGTACAATACAATATCTAGAATAAAGCACATGTCATGAAGTACAACCCAATACAAGACATCTAGTAAATAGCTCTATATCACCAATGAGTAAGGGTATGCAAGATATAACCTGCGGTGTTCCGTGAAAGATGCCCCTAATGTAGGCATGCCCCCAATGTGGAAGGTTTCTCTCAAGGGAAGGACTCAAGGAGACACATAGTATGTGTGTATGTATCCACAAAAAGGTCTATCATGCAACTAATTCATATATACCATTAAATTCTAGTTCGTAAAGAAATAGATAAGCGATAAATGTTAGGTTGTGGAACCTATTTTCATGTGAGAAAGTGTTGAAGACTGTACACTAAGAGTATCGTACACTTTCCACAATTGTTTTCCCACTTTGTTATTTTTTTACATGTTCAACACTTTTCTACAACATCTTCCTTGATCTTAAGTATCTATCTCAACCCATATAGAGATCTTGACCACTCGCATGCCCGATCTATTCTAAATCATGTTGTGCAAGCTCCCGAGTGGGCAAATGTTTGTGTACAAATCGATTCTAGTTTTGTTTTCATCCTCAAAAGGAAGCTCCTATAACAAAGAAGGATAAAAATAGAAGGAAACAAATAAAACGACTGAATGAATCCCAAACAAAGGCTAGAACACTAAATGATAATATTAAATCTTTGGTTTTTAGGTATTTGTGCTCAAGTATTCATTGAGCTGGCATCACCAACTTACTATAAACTTGGGATTTGACCTTAATAGTATTATAAAAGTAGTATATTTATTATTTTAAAACTTTTGATAATTGTTTAATACATCTTGTCTAACATGTATGTGACTCACATACAAAACATGGAAAGTTGGAGGTGATTGTTGTTTGTACAAGTCATCAAAAAAAAAAAAATTAAGATTTTAAAATTCACAGAAATTGTTGACAAATATTTTCACAATAACCTTTCTTTTGACAGTTTTTACCCACCATTTTTCTGACAAGTTTGAGGCCTTGAAAGGGCTGTGACGGGCTCAATTTTGAACCCTTGAATCATTAATAAATATGAACTCAGCATTAAAAGTAATACTTTTTATAAAATCAGGAGAGATTCCAGCCCAATAAATTTAATAGGTTGCTCAGAGGAAACTAATTTTGTCTAATTTAATTTTGGACTGCAAAGGATACATAAAACGTTGGGAGGCCTGTGTGAATTTTCAATTCTTGAAGATGATTAAAAATATGTATATAATATCCAGGCTTCTTTTTTTTATCATGATATAAAAACAAGATTAAGAACCAATAATATTGTTTAATACCCAGTAATAAGATCCCATTGAGCGTTACAGAGTAATATCTTACGCAACATAAATCCCATAAGCTCAAACATTGAGGTCGCTTAATTTAAATGGAAAACCATAATTGTAAAATAGCAATAATTAGTTGAGAACCATAACCTCAGTGAAACTTTTGAGAACAAATTCGTGAATTTCTCCTTTTACAATTTCCACCCATGATTATTTGCCTACCCTCAAATGTATATAAGGGGAAACACTCATGAAATGGGTAATTCCCAAATGATATTAAGCAACACAATTCATGAAACACAAATTTATTGGTCTTCGTATTGCCTGGATCTCCAATGTAAAAATCCTAGACAATCACACAAGGAAAACAAATATTACAACAGCCACGGGAATGCCACATATTGATTTCTGGCCAAACAAACCTGAGGTGCAGGCCCTTCCAAGATCTGCTTGTGAATGGATATGATCATACATGAAAGGACCCAACGACTGATTGCAGACTTTATATGTGGACTCGCCGCAAAAAATAATAACTTTATGAACAAGCCCTCACATGCACTTCATCAGTTATATTTTGAGATTATTTATGGCCATTGTCCAGGAAATGACTAAAGAAAATGAGAACTCAAGCAAACCAATGGAAGTAGATCAGATGACAAGTTTTCTCCATTCACCAAGAGAGGTGGCATATGGAGATGAGGATGGGGAGATCATCTTGATATTGGGTACAGGAGTAAAGAATAAGGGTACAGATATATTACATTCGAGAAATGATCAGAAAGAAATGTGGGTACGGCTACAGGGTTGTGGATGGAGCCCCGTTCCACAACCCAAGTTTCCTGGGTGACTATTTTTCTTGTAAGCTAATTTTTCAATGTCCTGACTGGATTTGTGAATGATAGCCCTTTTTCTTTTAATAGTTCAAAACTAAAATTCTTCATCCACTGATTCTTTGAAGTTGTTCTCTCCAAGATGGAGCGTTCATTCTGAAACTTGGAAAAAAGGAGCCTTTTTAAATTTTCACTTCTAATATGAATATCTGTAGCTCTATCTTCCTTTGCAGAGGTGACAGACAATACACCACCTGTAAAAGCCAAACAAGCAAAAGAAAATAATCTTAACAAACAAAATGGCTAATTAAATTTTGAAAAAATAACATTATATATTAATCAACTGGGACTATATACACCATCCAAGGCCCATACCTGGTATTTCATTTGGAGGTGGTGTTTCATTTGGAGGTGCATTAAACATGTTACTTGTTCGTGGAGTTAATGACTGTAGAATTCTTCTTGCATTTTCATTGGCCTCTTTTTGTGCTTTCTCACGTATGCAATTTCTTCCCCTCCTGGAGTTTCTATTCATTTTTGCATGTCTAACAGTAGGCAATGCCATACCAAAGTGGATATGTGCCCTTGTTCCAGATCCAGTCAGAATAGAGTGATTAAAGGGACTAGTCCATAGACATGACCTCTTTTTTTGTAAAGCAAACTTTAAAGCAGATACAATCAAAAACACGTCAAGAGAAGAAATACTACCAAACCCAAGCATAAAATGCGGCCGCTTTGAGTCATCAAACCCTTCTCCACCTGACCTACTTTTGTACTTTTATTAGATTGGCTATGTTTGTGGCTACACTGTGTAACTAGTGAGTACGCAGGGCATTCTTTTGGTTGAACTTCTATGGAAGCTTTTGAAATATCCAAAACTTCTCTAATAAACTTCAAAATTCCATTATGTGTCTTAGATATCTTGGAACTATCAATCACAGAAGTATATTTACTAGGGAATGCTATTTCATTTTTAACTTGTGTTAGATTAGACGAGCTATTGAGTGTGCCACACAATGCATTATTTGACAGCAAGTCTGCATTAATCAAATGAGCTTCCCTTTCAAGATCAGTTAAACTAGGAGGGGTTTCAGCAACCTGAGGCAAAAATTACATATTTGTACAGCAGGCTTATATCTCGTAATTTTACATCTTGTTCCCGTGTGGTTGATAAGAGATTGCTCGCACGGTACTGGTGATAGGGAATGCACCATCAAGTCGCATGTATTTATTTGTGAGGATGCCTTTACCAGGAAAAAGCCCTCCAGGCCAATGATTGGCATTATACCCACCCTGCAGCAAACAAGTATAATGAACATCATAGAACTAAGAGAGTTAAGTGTAGAAGTATTGAACAGGAAAAGCATTGGCTAAATGAAGGAAGCTTATTTCTCATATTGCTAATGCATCAGGCCTTCATTAAAATTAATAGAAGATATCAATAGAAAACAAAGTACAATAGTGCAAGATAATAAAAAGCGTAAAACCAAAAAGATGTTTAAGGACTCAGCATATTTACATATCCATTATTTCTTGCATATTTAAATTTCTGGTATTCTGATTGATTACATTGTGCATGGTTATCAAGGCAACTAGTAGATGGAAACAATTCTATAAGGACTTTAGGACTATGGTGCTAAGATTCAAGGTTGTGCAGCCTAGAAGATAGATAAACTAAAACTCAAAGCAATTTGTAAAGATTACCAAAAAAGTAGTTATGAAAACCACCACAGTAAGCAAGATAATATTTTTCAGGCCAAAATTGCAGAAATTGAAACTGCAGACAAAGGAAAATCTTCTTCGATCAGATTTTTAAAGATCCCTGTAGACATTAGAAGGGGGATCATGGAATTCATAATGTTTATAAGAAACTACGAAATAGAAAAGATTGAATAAGTATGTGTTTTAGATTTCCAGCCATATTTAACAAGAAACTGGGGTACATGGGCAAGGATTGCATCCATGTCCCCATACCCATACTCACATCTTCCAGTGACATAGATATTCAAGATCCCCGCTGCTGCCCCCAGCAACAGTATAGAAAGCTGCCCCTGCTATCTATATATGTGTATGTGCACACATGTGTGCACCGGGTGATTGAAACTGTCATCCACATACCCCAAGTCTCCTCTTGAGTCTTAACTATGCTTGCAGCCAATAAGGTTGCATGTCAAAGTAAGTTCTAGACAAAGCCTAGTCATCATAATAAGTGATAAAAGCAAGAGCCAGAAATTGATGTGAATTAATCAGAAGCCCCAAAATAAACATTACGAGAGAGTATGTCAGAACCTAAATTTTATTTTGAAGAGGCAATTTTATGTTTTCCCTTGGGAGCTCATGTTTCCTAAATGACAAGGGTCATTTTTATTCATTTATAATTCAATTAAATCCTTAGTGCAATGTTGTATAATGAAGAAAGTTCAAGCTAACGTTTGAATGCAACTCAAAAGTATTCCTTCTTTCTGAATAAATGCATTTTATATTACAGCTGAGGACAAGATGATTATGTCAATTTTACTCAGGATTACACTCGTTATAAATGCCAGAAAAGCTAACATCCGAGTCGCGACTCGCACCTCATAGACGCGACACCTTATCAAAAACACACAATCTTGGTTTTGACAAGCAAAGCCAATCCTGCCTGAAAGGCCTCAACTCCTATTTACAGAAATATTAATATGCAGTAAATGAAGTTATTCTCTGGAATTGAATACAAAAATAAAACTAATCCTCTGTATCGATGACAGAACTTAAAAAAATTACCCCTCACAAAACCAGCAAGGTTCATTTGATGCATGCCCTCCTGCAATAATCATCAGACCTGATCCTTTACATTTGGGGCATCGTGAATGCTTTTCCTTTCGTACTTCAAAAACAGCTCTGAAACTGCTTAAAAATTTATCCACTGTTTTGCACTGTCAGACAACAACAGAAAAAATCAAAGAAACCAATCTCAGAACCAGCCAAAACATTAATAAAGCAACCCCTTTGTCATCTTTAAAACCTTCTACTTAGAATCTTTAAAGCAAGCAGCCACTACAGCAGATTTCTAAGATTAATATAAAAATAGGTCCTGAAAATGACCTGTAATGCCAGCGGCCACCATGGAAATTTAAAAACATATTTAAATAGAACAAACATATATCCTAAAACTAAACTTACCTTCTGCTCAATAAATTCCATTTGCAGAAAACAGATGTAGTAAATACATGTAGCAGCTACCAAACCTCGTTCAATGTATGATGATATGTGTGCACACCAGTTTCAGGCCCCTGGTATGGAAGCAGCTTCATGTCCATTTGCATGTTTTAAGGAAGCATTCTCACGGCAACATTGAGTACAAGATGCTGAAGCTTTACATCTGGTAGAGTACTCTTCATCTAGAAGAAACGCCAACCATAATTCAAATATAAAAAGACAGACAAGCATAAGAATGACATAATAAGCAATTTAGAATATCACTAGATGATTACTTTAAATCATAAACCAAAAAGATGTTTAAGTAATTTCTTTTAGGCCTAAATAATGGCACAAGGAAAAGAAAAAAATTCACTAAACAGGAGTTAGAATGCTCTATGATTCTTCTATCACCATCCATCTAAAACTATAAAATATACCAGGCATCTGGAATTTCCTGCAGCAATATGATCGAAAGCATCCATAAATCTGCTAGAATACATAAAATGGCAACTTAGGCGCATTAACCTTTGTAAGCAATATGGCATGCACATTTGAGGAAACATAAATTTAAGCCACAGTTTTAAGTGTAACTGTTTTGATGCAGGAAGAACCTGAAAATTTGTAATGAGTCTTTGGACGTAAACAAGCAGCATTATTTCTTATGGCATATTTCTAAATTTCATTTTGATAGTGACAATACAGAATCTTTGCTTGGTTTTCTCAGTTTTGCATATATAGCAGTTTATTTTTGTCTCTACATTGGCCCAAGAAATCTCAAGTATATATTCTGAAAGTAAAACAGCAATTTTTAATTACTCCAACAGATCTTTCAAAAGCTTATGAGTTTTTGTCAAATCTTGAAGATTCACGTCCTTCAATTGGCCCCAAAATATCCTGCAACACTCATATTTTAACTTAAAGGCATTTCACTTTCTTTTTAACAATGTCAGGCCACAATAAGGCAGGGATTGAAGGATCTTTTGATTACAAGCACTTCCACAGTTAACTTTAAAATAAATACTTAACCATGGTAATAAGCATCACATGTTCATGCAAAATTGTAGAAATCTTAATAACCATGCTAATAAGCATCACACATTTATGGACAAATGTAGAAATCTAAAAATCTCGTTCAGGACATTTTTAGTTAAAAATTCACGAATGTAGATGATCTGACACAGCCATATAAAAAGTGAAAGAGTTGCTACTGCATTCCAAATAGGAAGAAAAGTGGCAGGCATTAAGAAACTAGTCTACCCAATTTTTCAAAGTAAATGAAAGCAAAATGCACAAATGAAAGAGTAGAGAATATGATATATTTAATACGGTTTAATGTCTTAAGATGAGTGTAAATGAGGACCAATGTGAAGTATGCATAGCCTTCTAATGATAACTTAAGGTAGACTCCACTAAAGGTAAAACGAGGCAAAACCACTAATCATTAATGGAAACAATGAGAATCGAGTTGGATACACACCCTAAGCATATATTAACCCTAACATCCCCCATTAATACTTGGCTAGGAATAACAATAAAATAGCAAGCACAACATGACTGATCAAGGAAGAAGAAACAAAGGAAGTCAACGTGATGTTTAACATCCCTGCTTGACAGTAACTTCCTAAGTAAAGCATCTAAAAACTTCCCCATGTGTTAGAGATCAAAATACAAGACAACTATCCTTCCACATTGATAGCACCTGCACATAAACCACCCAGGTCAATAATCAAACCCAAAGGAATCAACGTGATGTTTAACACCCCATCTTTACAGTAACTTCCTCAGTAAAGCATCTAAAAACTTCCCCATGTGTTAGAGATCAAAATACAAGACAACTATCCTTCCACATTAATAGCACCTACACATAAACCACCCAGGTCAATAATCAAACCCAAAGGAAGTCAACGTGATGTTTAACATCCCATCTTTACAGTAACTTCCTCAGTAAAGCATCTAAAAACTTCCCCACGTGCTAGAGATCAAAATACAAGACAAATATCCTTTGACATTAATAGCACCTATGCATAAACCACCCAGGTCAATAATCAAACCCAATATGTCTCAGGACAAAGGAAGACTGTCACTAAACCATGCCCAAAGACGGATGCCCCTTGATATCATCGCCATGAGGCATTACTAATGTGAGACTCCAACCAACTATGCAATTTAAATCCGTGAACAATAATTCAATACTAGTCAAATCTCAATCCAACAATAATTAAATACTAGTCAAATCTCAATCCGGACAATAATTCAATACCAGTCAATTCAATAATAGTCAATGTGGAGCTTAGACCACCTCAGGCATGGAACACATAACTAGACCTGGGCCCCATGCTGGACAATTGGGCCCAATCTCAGGACAAGAAATATACCATTTTTGGGCCTCATCTCAAGACAAGGAATTTTAACAGTTCATTCATTGACCAATACAGCAATTTTTATGGCATAAAAACTCATTTACCAATTCATCATCAGTTTAATTCCAGCCATCAATGCTCACCATTAAATGCAATTAAAAGTAAAACATGCCAAATAATACACATACCTTAACTTCTTGATCAAAAGCATACTTAAGCAGTCAACAACCAAATTTTCAGACCAATGTAGCAGGTAAACGAGACAAACTGGTCAACGCATCAAGAACATTAATCCAACAAGTCAGAAATCTTGGCCAATGTTACAGAATCAGTTAAACAGCAGTGCTCCTGGTCAATGAAGCAGAAAGCAATCAAAAAAGGTCAAATGAGGCCAACATCATTGTCAATAGTCCTGTCTTTGCTGATATAAACACTGATGCTGGTTGCTTGGTCTGCCTCCAAGCCCTCTTGTTTTGCCTTGAAATCAGAACACATCAATGGAGAGAGAAACTCTGTTGATCTATATTTAAAGAGCTTAGGTGAGGGTATTTATAGCCTACAGGTTTTATAAGAATAAATTGATCCTGACTCAGTAGCCAAAACAACCTAGACAACAGTGTTGATTATTTCATACTGATATTTAATCGTAGGTCAGCCTTGTCACCACATGTATCAATAATATACTTTACAAAATTTGATTTTTGATGGTTATGACTAATCTATGTATATAGTTGGAAAAGATTATGACATATACTTTCACATGGAATAGGGTTCATTATAGATTTCTTAATCAATTTTAACTATATTCAAAGTTTTTCCTTTCAAATTCATGCTTCTGTAATGTTGTATTGGTGAGTTGTGTTGTCATGACAAAGCCCTCGATGATGTCACTATAGGTTATCAAAGGGTTGGTGTCTATAAACTTCCACTCATGAGTTTGAAACATAGTTGATGAGGTGTGGACCCAATGAAGGACATAAAGCACCCCATCACCCTTGTTGAGTCAACTTCAGAACTTTATGAAGGGTAACATTTCCTTCAAATGTTATTTGTTTATTTTCTGTAATTTGATAGACTCTGTGATTACCTACTTGATAGTAGGTGATATCCATTACTAAAGTTTATTTTGCTTTCTAGGTATTCGAAAGCATCTTCTCAAAAACATTAAGTGAATTTAGGGTCCCAGTAGCTCAAAATGCTCCTTGGTATTCCATACATAGAGAAAACTTTAGTGTTAAATGTTGGTACAAGGCCTGTAGCTTTACCAGTTATCTAGGAAAGGAAACATCTCATTTTCTGAGTCTATCTACTGCTACTATAATTAGCATTATGCTTAAAGCTTTGGGGTAAGTGAGTGACAAATTCTAACGCATCAAGTTTCCTGTAGATGGCCCTCTTTCGGCATTGTTAACCAAAAACTGGTTGCCAGTAACAGAATTATCTCTTATGTACTTACTCATATTCTTCCAAAATGTGCTTTTGGCAACCTTGTTCCTATATGCATAACTCACAAATGAGTTGTCATGGAACTCAATGACTCATATAGAGCTGTATATTTAAGGGAGTCGTCATTCAGTATTGCAATTGGGTTTTTGTATTGGACCATTGTCCACTAATTTATATACTAGTTCAATGTCATTTTCCTAAAGGAGGTTGTGATGTTCTAGCATTCTTGATGGTTTCCTCATTCTTTTGTGTTTTAGTCTTTTAAGTTTGCTTCATATTGAGAATGAATATAGATGAGATTGTGAATCGGATACCATATTCTCTTTTCCTTGTTTATAGATGAGTTTAGATTTGAATATTCAAAGGGATAATCTGTAGTGTCTATCGCTAGTTGACTCCCTTTAAGGGGAAAGAATAGCCTCTAGTTCATATAAACTTTACTTTGAAATTTTCATTTAAGGTAGTGTTTCCAACTTCAATTGTGTAGACTACTGCTGGTAACTTTTCTACTCGACACCCTCCATTTTCTAGTTTCATATGCTATGCCCATTTGCAACTATGAGGAAGATAAAGGGATTGGATTTTGTCTCTACTTTCGTAAAGGTGGCAAATAATTGTGCTTTATCTATCCTCCTTTTCAGTACTCCTTAGATGTGCCGCACCACCTTCTTCCCTCTAGACAGGTGCTGAACAGGGCCATCAAGGAGGATATCTATAAATGTTTCATCCTTACCACCTGGGCGAAACCCCAGGGGGGTCTTCGCCCAAGATGGCCTTTTACGCCGAACACTTTATGGAGATGAGCGATGGCCTCATTATTCATCCACAGTATACTCACCATCACTGGATGCATGCGCTCCGCATCGCTCTTGGCCAGATCAGAGTTGGTTCCCACAGACTCCGGTGTGAGACAAACCACCACCTTGATCATTCTGACAGGATCTACCATCTGTGTAATCTCTAGGAGCCTGAGACTAAGATGCACTTTATTTTCAAATGCCCCATATACTATGCGATCAGAGGGAGGTTTTGTTGGAAATATTGTCATTGATGTCAAAAGAGGTGCTGAACTGGTAAATGGAAATCTGTCAGAAAGTAACGGAATTATTGACGGAAATGGTAGAAAGTAACGGAAATAACCAGCGGTATAGAAGGGTAGAAAACAAAAGTTTAAATACATGAAAAGAAGCGTTTTTGCATGAGGATTATCATAGTATAAGCGAGATATACACAGCTATACATAAGAGAGAGATATCCGCATTTTAAAGGTGTTCATATGCAATGTTTTATGGTGAAAACGAAGATTTAATGATGGCTGGCAGCGATTTAATGATAACAAAGTGATTCAGACAGTGATAATGAAGAAACATTGTTTATGGCTATAGAAGAAGGTTCATCAACCAGCAAAGTTGATTTGAAAGGAATCGAGGACATAGAAGAAGAAGGTGAGGTAAACCTCGAAGAAGAACTCATTTGTGCGTTGGGTGAAATAAAAGCACTCAAAAAGAGGAATCAGAAGCAAAGACTTCAGCTCCAGAAATATGAAGAACAAAATCAATCTTTCGAAGCTAAGTTAGCCCAGAGTCTTGAAGAATCAAAGAATCTAATCATTGACCTGAAGACCCAGATTGAAGAAGCAAAGAGAATTGAGGAAGGGTTGAGAAGTCAGCTCAAGGTGAAACAAGAAGAATGTGAAAATCGTGAGTCAGAGATTGTTGCGATGAGAAAAGACTTAGAAAAGGTAAATACCAAACTAATGAACAACTTGAAATTTGAAAAGAGTACTAAGGTTCTAGATGAGATTCTAGAAAGTCAAAGATCATCATCCAACAAATCAGGACTTGGATATGAAGAAAAACTAGAGAAAGCTTCAAAATCCATTGAGCTTCCGGAGAAGAAAGGTTTAGAAAAGGCAAAAAGTTATGCAGAAATTCTAAATACGCCTACGAAGAATAAAAGCAAAAAGGAAGAGGAAACTACGAAGACCAGTTCCATCCACAAGGAAGGTGTTAAAGAGAACGACACCAAAAGACCATTTATTCCACGACATAGGAATATGAACAGGTTCGAAAGTTCCTTTCATGGTTATTGTTTTTATTGCAATATATATGGGCATAAAAAGATAGAGTGTAGAAAGCGAATGAGAGATAATGAAGCCTGGAACAAACCAAAATCTGCTCATAGAGTGTTGAATATGAACTATAATTCGTTTGCTCCACTATCCTATTATAACAAGGAAGCCATTATCCGCTACAAGTGCAATAATTATGAACATATAGCATGCTTTTGTAGAAGTGTGTTTGACTCGAGACAAGATCAAAAGACAAAGCCTTTAGATACAAAGAAAAGGGTTTCCACGTATATCTGTGTCTACTTGCATTAAGTTTTGTGTTCTTTGATTGATTTGATATATTCACATTGCTCGTGATTATAGATCTAAGTTCAAGTATTAAAGTTTGAAATAATTTCATAATACTGATTCACCCCCTCTCAGTATTATCTTGTGCTCAACAAGTTTCTTGTTTCTTCGAGAGGGGCACAGACTCTTTCGGACTTCTTTAGATATGAGGATCAAAATGTCTTGCTTTATACATTCAGGAGGCCATGAGGCTTCGTGAGCACACTCTTCAACTACATTCCAAACCAGATTCTACCCAGTTGATCACTTCCTTCTTCACGGTGCTACCTTCAGCGAGAGGCACCAAGCGCCAATGGACGACTAGTCCCGCATCGACTTTAGATCAAGACATCCCTGTGGATAACACTCATAGTTCACCGAGCCATCATCTTCACGTTAATACTAGGCCCGGTACTATGTGGCAGACGAGACCTACCAGATCTTCTAGACCAAGACAACAACTAGACAACGGCTTAGTAGACAACCCTTCCACTCTGCGCCTCCTCATCCGGTTATCTCTCCATCCAGAATTTCTTCCAATCAGCCTCGAATGTTAGGGGAGCTAGTTCCACCATCCCATGATGGACTCTCTTCTCTTCTTCGCTCTTGCCTTTCTTTCTTCTCATCTTCTCGCTTGTAAACCCACCCCTGATCTGGGTGTCTGGATTGTTCTCTCCACTACCGCTGCCTTTCTAGGCCCTTTATATCTTCTTCGCTTTGTTCTTTCTTGGGACCATTTGGTTCCCCGCTTTGTATTTGTCCCTAGCTGGCCATTTCAGTCCCATTGACCTACTTTGTGGTCATTCGCCGGACATTAATATATTTATCTTATCCTATCTTATCATCCAACTCGAATTTCTCAAGAACTCCTACACATTCTTGACCAGCAAATTTTGTTTTCGGACTATTTGTTCGGAAACATATAGTCTACAAGCTAAGTAATAGTAAGAAGGCTATCTCCTCATTTTCAGTTCATTTCATCATAATTGGCATAGCATTCAGTTTGTTTGTACATAGACACACACATTAAACTAAATAATTGTATCACACTAAACTGAAAGCAACAGAATATTGCAGCATGAACTGCTAGTCTGACCAAGAAGAGTCGTGAAGATATAAGGGATATGAGGCACATAGTGAGGCAAAATCCAATCATAACAAAATATGTAGCTAACTTTGCAAGGAAGGCAGAGGAATGTCGATGTTACCGTTGTCTATTTTTGCACCCCTTGCAAAAATAGAACTTGGATTGCCGCGGACTTGGAACAAAGGGAAGAGTTGAAATGCCGCCGAAGTCTAAACAGGCCACGGATGCAAAGGGAATGCCACGGAGGTAAAACAAGAGCCGCGGATAAAGGAATGTAGATCTGGAAGCATTTCAACATCTTTGCGGAGATTTAGGAAAGCCGCGAAGGTTTTGGATAGGCAACGGATGCAAAGGGAATGCCGCGGATTGAAATAAAGGAACCGCGGATGTTATATCAAAGTTGCGCTATAATGCATAAGGTCACGTGTCAAAGCGAGAGGAGTTGCAAAGCCGCGGCATGAAAAGTGCAACCCACGTCATAAAGACATGCCGAAGAGAGCTTGAGAAAACCGCGGATATAGTTGAAAAGCCACGACACGTAGACACCTAAAATATGCTTACACTTAGCATTTCCTCCCATTCAACCGATTAACGACACTTCGTTAATTCCCCATTCTTCGCCCCACTCTCGGATGCCCATTTACGACACCTTCTCGGTCGTATTCTTCCCATATTCAACTTATTTGGCTAATATCTCTCTTATTAGCTAAACATTCCTCCTTTCGACCATTTAGAACCTCCCTAGTTCTCTCTAGACCACTTCTATTGGCTTCGTAGGCTATCTATCAATCACAATTGGTTATCCAGACCCCTCCCAACTCTCAATGAGTCTCTAATCACTTGCTAATCAAGTTTAACTAGCCTAAATCCTAGTTAACTAGCCTAAACCAAGCTTATCTAAGCCTAAAGCATGTTTATCCTAATCTAATCTAAAAGTTCTTTTTGAGCTTTAGTCCCACATGCACCCAAATTCCAAACTCTCCCAAGTGAAAAACTATAAATAGAAGGGTCACCCCTCCCTCTCAACCTTACACCTTGTTTTCATAACAAAAATCTCTCATATTTGGAGATCTTGGCATTAGAAATCATTTGTGATAGCTTTAAGCTATAAAACATTTGGATCTTGGCCATACTCCATTGTTAAGAGCTCCCCATCTTGCATCCATCCATTCCAAATATAGTTAGTAAGGGAAGATCTAAAGCTTGGCCATGTAGCCAACTTGGAGAGATCTCTTCACTATGTTTGAGAGTAAACAATACATAATTTGATTGCTTAGAATCTAACTAGGTTCACTTTCATTAAGATTTCATGGAGTAGAGAGTAGTATATATGCTAGGGTTTGAATGTTAGTTTCAAATTTATATATGCATAGATAGTTTCTTGTTTAGCTCTAATCTTATGGTGCATGGTTGAGTTTAGTCAAGCTTGAGGTTCTTTAACCTCATCCCATAGCTTTGCAAACCTTTCCATTGCATACGAGACACATGAAGCAAAACATCTGGGGACCGCGGAGTGAAACAAAAAAGTTAGTAATGCCGCAAAACATAAGGAAGAACCGCAGAAGCCAAAATCCGTGCAGCATTGAAAGAAGAAAGTCGCGTATCAAACGAAAATGACAGTTTTCCGCGGGAGACTAAAATCGCCATAACTTTTGATCGGATGATCCAATCTTTGCAAACTTTATATTAATGGAAAGGTCTCAACGTCCTCTATGCAATGAAACTGGATTTCTTAATTTAAGTGAGGATCGATATGCGGAAAGGTGGAAGACTTCTCCAACACGCAAAGGTGCAGTTCGAGGCGGCACAACTACCAATATTTAATGTAGTATGGGCACCCAACAAGGCAGATGGCATGTGGCAATGGATAACCAAAGGCGCCTGGATCTTTCGGGGGATTTATTGTTTTTTGTTGGTGGTTGGAAATTTGAGTTCAAGTTTCCCTCTCTTTCTCCTCTTCTTCTCTCCTTTTTCTATAAATGTAAGAGCTCTGCTCATAAAAAAATCCCTCTTTGTTGTAACGGCACCATGCCAAAATGGTGGCCGACTTCCCACGGGTTTCAAACCTTGAGCTTGGTCTCTGCAATGTATTTTCACCTTCTGCCATGAATGTAGACAATTGTGCATCCCTTAAGCAATAAAATCAAATTTTGTGGTTATCTCTCTGCCCTGGTCTTGCGTTTTATTTCTCCTTGCCTCTCTGTTTGCATTTCTTGGCATGTTGTGTGTTCTCCTTACTTGTAGGCTCCATTTCATGTGTTGTTGCAAAGAAAGCCGGATCTACGTGGTTCTTGTGAATACTCAGCAAAAGGCACATTTTTCTTCTTTTCTTCTGCTATCAGGAGAGAGATCGACCCTTTTCCCACAGTATTACGCCGCCCCTCTTAGCTTAGGATTTCCCTTTCTCGCATCTCCTTTTATCACCTGGTCCCTGGCATGTTAGTTTAGGATTTGCTTTCAAGTATTGGGGAGTAGTGTTAGAATTAGAAATAGTAGAGGAAATTGGCCTTCTCTCGAAGGTGTGTCTGGAGCTTCACAAGTCCCACAACTGAGAGACAACCCCATGTTGCCTCAAAATTTCGAGTTGTCTATGATTCGAGGCAGGTGCGATTTTGAGCCTTGATAGTTACTCAATTCAAACTCAAAGTATGATCAAGAAAAATAACAGTGAAATTTACATGGTTTCAATAGGATCTATGTTACGGTTATGGCCCTAGAGGAGGTGCAAGTATGGTACATATTGTGGATGTGCTTCAGTCCGATACATGGACAAGTATATCTAGGGTATGTCCAAATGTATCCGGAGTGTACCCATAGTAAAACGGAAGCTTTTTCAAAAAAGTCAAATCTGGATTTTTAAACATTAAATAATCTCCCAAACCCTAAAAGACACTCAAACTCTTTTTAAACAACACATTAACCTCACATTGCATACTTACCTCTCATTGCACATTTGCTCTCTCACCTTCATATTTTTTGAATTTTCAATTGCTTAGGGCTGATTACAAGTGCCATATATTTTAAGGAGCTTGCAACAAAGACATTTGGTGATTTAAGGTAAGTGTTTTGTAGGTCCTTTTTTAAGTTTTTTAGTTTGTATTTACTATTTTGTAATTTGTTTTCAATTTTTTTGTTATTGTTTTAACTTTTGATTTTAAACATTCTTTCAACACTTAATTGTTTTTTTTTAAATGCATTATGCAGCTATAGGGATTTGCTAGAATGGCTGCAAGTTCTAGTTTTGGGCCAAGGTATTAAAAGGTATTAAAGGTATGCCACACTCTAGAATAGATGCCGAAGTGGAGGGGTGGGTTGTTTGGATTTTCTCAGAATGTAAAATGCAATTTAAGAGCTCGTATAGTTGAGTGAAATACCATTTGTGTGGGGTTGTTGGTCAAGGAATCAAAGTATGTGTAGGGTTAGATGGAAAGTTGCCACGTGCAAATACTTTGCATATATCAAAGAGCAAGAAGATGCACATGTAGAAATGCCCTAAAATCCATGTATCTATGGCAAAAAAAGAAAGATCGGCTAACAAGCCACCTATTTCTCCATTCTCGATGATGTGGCCCCATAACACCCTTTTTGTCTACACCCATGCACATATGTAGAGGGTGAGGCTTCACCTCTTACTCATAAAAGAATAAAAGATGTAGGTCCATTGGAAAGGGCATTCTAGAATGAAAGCGAAGCTTTATAGCCGACCAAGGTATTATGTGTTTTATTTACACATGTGTTGTCCATTTTAATGTTGTTAGATCGCCATGTTTAGCACGATATAGTGAGATGTATAAATGAAGCCCCTAAAGGGTACACTAGCCAAAGGTATGAAAAGGTGCACACCACCTTATTGTCAAAAAAATAAAACAAGTTCAAGAGGCATTGCAGCCCATCAAGAATCAATGGGTCAAACAGAGTGTCCTTTGTTTCCAATGGATGGAAAGATACGGAAAATAGGTCATTGATCATTAAGGTGAAATGGTGCCAAAAAGGGGCAATGTTTCTATGGGTTGTTGATTGTGAGGGCAGTGAAATATGTCCCATACATTGCCCACATCCTCATATAATCCATTCGGTGGTGGGGCCTCAAAATGTTGTCCAAGGCTCAAGTTGTAATGGACAACACAAAAATTGCAGAGCTAAAGGGTTGTTGGTTGAGGCAAGATACATGAACATATTTTGGACACATTGTGTCATTCATTCCCTCAATGTTACAAAATTTGGGCTACAAAAATTGTTTGGATCAAACAAGTCTATGAGGAGGTGAATGAGATCTAGATGTTTTCAACCACCACCACATGTCCCAAGCCATCTTAGGAGATTCTTGATGTTCAGTAACTATTAAAGGTAACAATCTTTTTTTTTTTAAATTATAAATTTATTTTTAAAAATTCATAAATTTATTAAATTAATTTTGTAAGTTTGTAATTTGTAGAATTTTGATTTTTGAATGTTTTACTTGTCTTAATTTTATTTGTTTTAATTTCTTATTAGGTTGTTGGGACCCGATTTGCTACACACACGCTCATCTTGAGATGACTTGTGAAGGTGTGAGAGGCATTGAGTGGCATGATTATCAACAACCTTTGGGGTGTATGGAGGTTCTTATGCACCTTAGGATATGATATTATAATGTATATGGGTATGGAAATGCCAACATGTAGCACACATTCCCCTTAGTTGGTTATATGTTTATCATATATGTGGTCAAATAGGAATTAGTTATATAAGGTAATAAACATTGGGATTAGGTGTTACCCATGCATTAAAAGTAATGTTTGCCTATATAAAGGAGAGGAATGTCATTATGAGAGATGTCATGTATTAGTTGAGTCTTCTACTTGGTAGAATTATATTGGATCTCTCCCCTCTAAGTGGAATTCCCATATTGGGAGATTATGGAGTTATTCTTTCCTTAAGGAGTATTTTGGTGTTTCCCTACCTTAAGGGTATTCTTCTATTATTTTGCATATATTGAATATTAGGGCATCTTGGCCCACCAATATCTCGTGTTGTGTTGATATTCATTATTTTATGCATATTATTCATTTAATATATGCAAAGATCTTATCAAATGGTATCAAAGCATCGATTTGAGTAAATTTGGGGTGAAACCCTACTTTCAGTGATTTGCCTATATCTTGAGATCGAATGTGATTTTTTTCTAAATGTTTAACGTGAAGTGAGAAAGCTTTCAAGGAAGCTACCCTCAAATTTTAGGTTATCTAGACCTG
This sequence comes from Taxus wallichiana var. yunnanensis, assembly GCA_018340775.1. Classification (NCBI taxonomy): domain Eukaryota; kingdom Viridiplantae; phylum Streptophyta; class Pinopsida; order Cupressales; family Taxaceae; genus Taxus; species Taxus wallichiana. Next base: position 119,015,559 of record CM031233.1, read on the forward strand.
TTTTGCGATAGATATTTCAATTTTTGGGTTCAAAACCTAATTTTGGTGATTCATCTTTATCTTGAAAATTGTGACGAAGTTTCAAGTAATTTTTTTTTGTACCAAGGGAAATTTATTTCAGGAAGAAACCCTCAAAATTTCAGAAATTTTGGATCTTTTTTGATAGAGTTATTGATGTTTTATGATTTTTGATAAATTTGCTTCACAGGCTGAAATTTCAAAAAAATCTGATTTTTTTACATTTTGAAAAGCTCTCAAAAATGTAATTAGCGTTCGTGATGTATATTTTCTAATTTGAGGCCGCATCTAGCCATAAATTGGTAGATCAAATATTGGTCAATGGAGTTTGTTCTTGAAACACTAATTTGTACTTCATGGGGACGCGATCTTTCTATGGAAATGGTAAGATTGATGCTAGAGAATGATAGACCCAATCCAAGGAACAAATTTATTCAGAGGAAAGGCCATGGTTTCTTTTTCATCTTTGGCTTGGTGGTCCAACACGAACTTGGTGTTCTCAAGTGAAACAAGAGAATCCATATTGGTCTTGGGAGGAAATGGAACGAGTTTTCTTAGATTGATGGGACAAAAAAATGAATAAGAAGAGGATGTAAATAATGTGGATGTTGTAGACAAGAATGAAAAAGAAAAAGAAGAATAAGAAGACAATGTTGATGATGAAGAGGCTACGCATGATTCAGAAGGAGAGACAACGGATCAAGATAAGAGTTCAGATAGTGCATCTCCAAAGAAGGAAGCTTCAATATTTCAATTTGAAGGGTGCATTCAAAGGAAAAAGGTAATTGTTTCCATAAACCCTAGCAGTAGCAAGTATAACTTCATCAACATGGATGTAGCTCAACATCTACATGTTTAGGAAAAGAATATAAAGGAAGCTCAAGTGGATGGTAAGCAAATTCAAGTTTTTGAAGATTTAAAGCTCTTTATGGATAAATATGTTTTGCATTTAAACTTTTATGCTTTGGATATGGATGGTTTGGATATTGTTCTTGGGTATCCTTGGTTAGAGACATTGGGGACAATTAATATTAATGTGCAAAAAGAAATTTATGAAGATTTGGTACAAGAAGGTCACTTTACAGGATATCACGCTTAATGAAGAACAAAGACAGGTCAAGATAGAGCATGAGGATGATTTTGAAGATGGTGAAGAAGGGAATAAGGATGATTTAGAGAAGAACATGAAGAAAATCATGAAAAAAAAGAAGAAAATAATGATTCATCTACTCAAGAGAAAAAGGAAATAGCAAACAAAAAGGTGGAAGAGGAAAAGAAAGTTGAGGAAAAGGTTGATAAGGTTGAGGATACTAAGGTTGTAAACATATAGACACCCACATCATCATGAGAGGAAACAATCATGGAGGCATGTTAGGGCATATGAGAGCAAAGTAAGATATGGATATATAGGGAATTGGAGGAACAATCACTATGGCTATACATGGAATCAATGGAGCAACAATTATGCGACATGGAATCATAGGAATAATTACTATGGTTATGCATGGATGCCGAGGAGGAACAAATATGGACATGGATGGAATTAGAGTAGTGTAGTGGATTATGGAACTAGGTTTAGAGATGTATCACCCACTAAGATCACATATGGGTGGTTGGATGATCAAGCATGGTGACAAGTGTGTAATGATTTGAAACACACTCATTACATTGTTCTTCTCATGTTTCGGGGACAAAACATGTCAAAGAGGGAGGGCATGTTATGTACCTTGAGATATGATATTATAATGTATATGGGTTGATGGAGATGCCAACATGTGGCACACATCCCTTTTGTTAGTTATATGTTTATAATATATGAGGTCACATAGGAATTAGTTATATTGGGTAATGAGTCGGCCTACATTGGGATTAGGTGTTACCCATCCATTAAGAGTAATGTATGCCTATATAAAGGAGAGGAATGTCATTATGAGAGATGTCATGTATGAGTTGAGTCTTCTACTTGGTAGAAGTATATTGGAGGTGTCCCCCTCGAAGTGGAATTCCCATATTGGGAGATTGTGGAGTTATTCCTTCCTTAAGGAGTATTATGGTGTTGCCCTACCTTAAGGGTATTATTCTATTACTCGAATATATTGAATATTAGGGCATCTTGGCCCACCAATATCTCTTGTGTTATGTTGATATTCATTATATTATGCATATTATTCATTTATCATATGCAAAAATATGTTTTACTTGTCTTAATTTTATTTGTTTTAATTTCTTATTAGGTTGTTGAGACTCAATTTGCCTCACACGCTCGTCTTGAGATGACTTGTGAAGGTGTGAAAGGCATTGAGCGGCATGGTTATCAACAACCTTTGGGGTGTATGGAGGCAAACAAATAGTGAGAGGGCCAGAAAGGTGAAAGTGTTGATCCTCGATGATGGGTGGTGGGATCATGTGGATTACTTGCTCATTTTTTTAGCACATCATGAGTATGCTCAAATTTGTTGATATGGATCATCCATGTTTGGGTGAGATTTATGATGGAATCAACTCAATGATTGAGTCGATTAAGTCCATAAATGCCAAAGAGCAAGTTCCTACAAAGAGTTTCTTTGAGGAAGTGTGGTTGCATCTCATTGAAAGGTGGAGCAAAATGACCACCTCATTGCATCTTCTTGTTTTTGCCTCGACTCGAAAATACTACAAAACGAAGATCCTTTCTTTGTCAAAATTCAGAATGACTTCAATAATATATTAAATGTTCGAGAATATTTAGATTTCAAGTTGTAATGACGGGGTTTAGTTATGCATTAATTTTGTAAATTACAGAATTGTAAGAAAATATAGAATGTAAACAACAATGAACACATACACAAGATTTGAGTGGGGAAAACCTGTTTACGGTGTAAAAACACACTATAAAATGGACTTCCATATTTTTAATATAAATAAATGAGGAACAACTATCCGACAATTAACCGATATACCAGCAATAGATATCCCTTTTCACTTCTTCACAATTGCATCAATAATCAATGCACGGCCAAATTAATTTGAATTATCCAATCTCCAATAGGAGATCACCCTATTTAAAGGGTGGGTGATTCAGTTACAACCTTTCGGTTGAACCGTTTCACTCTTTAACATGAACTTAATCGAGCATACCTTTATAAAAGTTACATGTAAGTTATATCCTAAGTTTATAAATAAACTTAGTTTGGAGTTTGTATTTGATATGGTGGCCATGTGAATATGTCCCCACAAATAGTATTACTCTAACATTCTTTGTCGGGAGGGTCCCACCATATAAGAATGTTGAGGTTAGTGAGGGGTATAAGGTGGCATTTGCTAGACTCTTCCCGGATCGAGAAGTAGAAAACTTGGCTAGAACAGAGTTTGTGAATTTCATATCTTCCAAGGATCACTCATTAGCGCTCTTCGCATGATGATGTTGATGCTCTAACAAATACAAAATGGATACTTATTCATGGTGGTACCTCCATGGGCAGGGATATACCCACCTCTTGCCACTTGCAATAAGTTTTATCGCAGGTAAAATTTTAATTTTTTTATTTTTCAACTCTTTAAGCCTTCAAGTTTTTAAGTTTTTACTTTTATAAATTTTAATTTTGCATTGACTTTGCGACTTGCCTCAATAGGTTTCTAGTTCTTCAACTAAGCGAAATTGGGTTATATTCTCCTTTATCCACTCAATTAACTGCAACAAGTTGGAAGCAAAAAAGGTGGAGGATTTGGTCTTTGTGCATTCTAACCTGCACCTTCTATTACACATGAAGGATAAGTACAAGCAAGCGACAACAAAGTGTTGAGATATAAAACCAAAGACTCCAGACTTGGATGCTTCCATTGACCAGCTTTCATTGCTAGACCCGAGCTAGAGGGTTCTTCACACGACCTACATGGTGGAGCTAGCGGGAGTGGCACTATTGATGCTTGAGGTTCTAATCCTGATGTTTGTGGTTCTAATGAACCACATGATGGTGATAATGCTCTCATTGAAGACATTGAAGGAGAGCCATTTGATTATGATTATAATTAGTATGCTGATTTATCTTGATTTTTGTGTATACATTGTAACATTTGAACAATGTACTTGTTCTAAGTTCGATCAATGAATATCATGACAAAATGCATTGAATTATCAATATGTTTTGTGGCTATTTCACTTATTTTGTTTACTCTATGCATGTATATGGTTAATTTTTCTTATTTGGCTTAACATTTTATATATTTATTGTACAGTCGTACCCAAGTGTTTACCCAGGGACCCCCAAAAATTGTTGTACCAGCATGCCAGTTTCCCATACCACATACCGGCTGCCTAAAATAGGATGATACTAGCTTTTAATTTCTTGATGCATTCCCTTAAAAGAATCAAAAATCTGAAGGATCACTTGAGGATTGATCATAAATAGATGATTTTTAGGAAATCCAAGTCGCCTTCCAAAACCATTTTCAAACTGTCTTTTCTTCTTCCCAAACTTATTACCATTACTAAAAGAAGTTTTTAATTTTTATAATTTTTTAGAGGTTGGGTTACAACCTATGTATCGGTTAGTATTTTATTTTTGCAGGATTTTCCTACATGGGAGTATTTTTATAGTCAAGTCATCACCCTAATGAATATTTTTCATTAGTCATTTTTCTATGCCCTTTTAACTCATGATCCCACAAAGCACACAAGAACCTCTCACCATTTGTTAACTGGGGCAAATTATCAAGATCACTTCCAGGAAGTTTGCCGATGTCATCCACTGCTGCACTGACGTCAGAAGTCCTGTCTGCCTCCTCTTTTTCTGTCCTCACAACTTGCTCGTCAAAGGAAAGAGAAAACAGTTGACTTGAATTGTCATTATTGAGAATCTGCCCAGGTATTTTTATGCAATTAATGAAGAATTTAAAGTGTGATGTGATACTAATTGGACCAGTCAGTCGTAGCATCATTATTAACATGTAATAAATGAGTATCGGCCATGACAGAGAAGATACAGTTGTTTATACTTGAAAAATCAGGAAGATCATACTAAATACGATGGTGATGTCATAATTAAGAGATGTCAAAATAAAGCTGAGTTATAATTAACTATGGATAATGACGTCATCAACCTTTGTTTGTACTCCATGTCCTACCTTTGGTCTCAGGCTTTTCCTCTGCTAGTTCAAGCACACAATTATTCATCTCCCTCCAAAGTGGAGGCCTAGTTGAGGATGTACTTAATCGACCTGTGGGGGATTATTAGACAATGCTAGATTCTCCTGACAATTTGGGATGATAACATTTACTCTTGACAGAATAAAAAGGATGGTTTGATTTATTGTTTTAAATTTGCAAATGATCCAAAAAAATGACAAATTTGTTTGTGATTTTTTCAAGTGCATTTACCAAACACTAGTGCCAATGGATTATAAGCAGAAAAATATTGAGATCAGAGGCAATCAGCCTAAAAGTGCAAAACAATCCAAAATGACCGAAAGACATGCAATTCGAATTGGAGAATGTGAGATAGCAATTTTTATTTTTGATACGATGCAGTCAAGGAAATAATGAAATGGCATAACGAGGAAGACACAATAGCAGGTGGAGACTAAAAAGGAATTAAAACTAGATTTTAGATAAAACTGAATAGCTTTTCAGTGAAGATGTGGCACAGTAATATGCAACTCTAGTTTGAAGGTCTCAAAAGTATTAGCCTAAGTTGCATTAACAAAATATTAAACATTATACCAGCAGTGAAGATCCTTGTTGAATCGCATTAGACATTGAGGACTCAATTCTTGAAGCCCAATAGCTGTTACCTTCTATTTTTCCCTTTCCCTGAGCAGTAGGAATTGTTGGCAGCACAACCATAAACACAACCAAACAAGAATTCTTGGAAGCCTAATCGGGAGAGATTTGTTTTGCACCTATTGGTTGGATATAGGAAGAACAAACTGTAGTCTTCTAACCCCCATATACACCAAGGATGGTTGGCAACACACCCATATACACAACCAAACAAGGATGCTTGGAATCCTAATCATGGACAAATCTATTTTGCACCAATTGGTTGGATACACCAAGAACAAACTGTAGTCTTCTAGGCCCTTGGATAAATGCGATGACTAAGTTTTAGATCATCATCTAACCAACCACCTACGGCAAGCATTAAGCTCGAAAAAATAACTGACCACTACAAAATGGGCAATAAACCACTGCATAGATATTGTTGAGGCCCAATGCAAAGGGAAGCCAACCACTATAATTTATATTAGTTAACCAGATTTAAATAAGAAATGAAATATATCATTTAATTTAGTCCCTTTTGTAGGAAGGGAATAGCATAAAATTCAGTTCCCAGTGGTTACAATAAATAGAGAGTTTGATAATTAGTAGTTGGAAATATGATAGTCATAAAGTTTGGTGTGAGGCATATTTAATGACCTCGTCCTTTAATTGAAGAACAAGTTACAACAATTGTCATCACTCTAAAGACAATGGAACAACAAATCTGCACAACTGCAGCCTGCCGGACTGTGCTCTGGCTACAGGATGGGGTGCTTATTGCAACAACTATGACCAAGGTTCAAAACCTAGCTGGCATGCCCCACAATTATGTGGTTCTTTGATGAGTGCAGCTTGGAAAATGTGACAGGAGTTGGCTTGCAGCATGACTAGATAGCTGGCTTCTCAGATAAAATAGGATAAGTATAATGGGAGGACAGCTTGCTCCAAGATAATTAACAAAAGAAAAAGAAATCAAATATCATTTTGAGGGATCAACCATGGGCAGTGTTTAATACTTGGGCCATTGAAGTATTTGATGCTTGAATTTAGTCCCTTTTATAAGAAGGAAAAGCATTGTTATTGTATTGCCGGTAGTAGGAATAGTTAGAGAGCTTGATGAATAGTGACTGGAAATATGCTATTTTAAAGTTTGGAGAGCAATTAAATTTATCGACCTCATCCTTTAATTGAAGCACAAATTACATCAGTTTGCATCATTTTTAAGACACTCAAAGAACAAATCATGAAATTGCCCATATAGAAGTCATCACAACTGCAGTCTGTTGGGCTGGGCTCTCGCTGTAGGATGGGTCATTTATTGCAATGACTACCAAGGTTCAAAACCTGGAAAGTATGCCACCCACAATTATGTGGTTCCATGCTAAGTGCAGCTTGAAGGATGTTACAGTGGAGTTAGCTTGCAGGATGAACAGGTATCTGGCTTCTCAGATAAAATAGGATAAAAGTGTACCGGGAGGACAGCTGGCATCCACATAATTAACAAAAAGAAAAAATGGTAAAAGATCTGGTTTTTGGGGAGATCAACTGGGGGATCAACTGGGTGAAGTATTTAATACTTGAGTCATTCCTTCAATGACCCATTATTTCTCAATAGCTTGAATAGTCAAGTTGGCATTCATTGCATCATATATGCTCATAGGGTTCAAGGCAAAGTAATAATCAAACACAACTATAAGTATGGGGCAGGATACTGCTAGTTATTTCTACATATACAGATAGCATCCAAAATAGAAGAGACCCATGACAACCTCCAAGTGACTTCTGCTCCTTAATGCATGTCCTCATGCAGTTAGAGCCTACAGCTTCAAGATCAACTAACTCCAAAATTCAACTGATTTTAATATTTATTAACGTCCACAAGACCAAAATAGTCTATGGGACTGGAAATCCAAAGCCGCATTCTGATGTAGCATCTGAATGCACAAAAAGCCAATCAAGAGTCAAATTTGCAGGGTCACGGAATCCTTTTGTAGGGTGTCCCTTCTATTATAAATTCCCAATAAAAGTTCCCCTGTTTTTGCAAGTCTTGCCTTTTCAAGGAGGGGAGGATCGGTTCTCACAATGTCAGGCATACTATCACTATAAGTGAAGCAGTCCATGGCATAGTGCCATTAAGTCTCGTCCCCCTCCCCATAAGTACACAATAGGCATATTCTCTTTTCCTAAGCTCCCTTAGATGCTGTTGATGTACCGGTTTTCTGAGCTATTTAACATCAACCACACCAATAAACCCATTCCCAATCTCCCACACAAAAACAGAAAAGATCAACAATTCCACAGCATTTGTAAAGGTCATCCCCTGAACTCTTTCTCTGATCCTAAACAATTAAATGTTTGAGGGTGTTAAATATTGTATTGTGTGCTTCTGGGATCACCCTGCGATTTAAGACCCAAACATACGTGGCAAAATTACTGAAAAGGCACAGATGCCCGAAAGCTAAAAAAACTAAACTAAAAACACAAATATGCTCCGACTATACTGCAACAAATCTTTAACAGCATTAACTACAACAAGCTCCTATTCCGACCCAAATTTTCTATTAAAAGGATCCGCAAAATCAGCACTTTGTTGAATAAACAAGGTTCCAAAATTAAACAGCCAACATGAATGAGTAATTTAATATCATCAACATAATAATCATAATTACAACCCATTTTTCGCCAAGAACATAACATTCACCAAATCAATCAGGATCCATTTCCGATATGAGTTGCTAATTGAGCTAGGGTTTTGAGTTAACACTAGAGGAGACATCTTCTGCTTGAATATGCCACCAAAATAAAGGATTTCTGGAGCGACAAGAAATGGAAGTGAAAATTAATAAATACCGTTTGGATAAATCTGAGAAGTGCGCAAATGGAGCAGCTGGCATTGTTGATGGGCGTAGAGGAGTAAATCGTACAGAAGATGGCCATTGAAATGTAAAGGAGAAGAAAGTAAAGCAGAAAGGATAAGACAGAAGGAAAGAATTTGATAGGATGTTTTGTCAAAGTGGATGCACCACGTGGAGGGAATTTTTTTAATATTGAAAAGTTTTTGATTGGGAAAAGTACTTGATGTTAAAGATGTCTCGACATCAATACCTAGTGTTTAAAATTTGAATTTCAAGTAGTCTACCTAGTGTATTGTCACGCACAAAGATTGCAACTTGGAGACGCAAAGATTCCAAGCAAAAACTTGTTAATTGTAAAGTATCCTTCCATCAAAAGCATACTTTTGATGCATTTAGATTGTCTCAATTGTTCTTGTATTGAAAGGATTAAGGGTGGGGACAATTCCGTTAAATGAGATTGTTTAGTGAATGTACGTAATTTGTTTATCATTTGGGGGTATGATAAATGTGAGGGAAGTTCATCTTTTCTATTGTTTAGCACAAGTTTCAGAATATATTTGTTTTTGAGGTATTATGTAGACTTAGAGATCAAATTAGGTTTTTAGTTAAAGAGATTGTTATTTGATAGATTCACGAGTGATCGAAGCATTTTAAGACATTTTTTCACACTTTAGGGCATAAAGGACAATTCCCATATCAAGGTTACTTTTGTACACATATCCATTTTTGTTAGGTAACGATCATTTTTGTCCCATGCAAAAACTAGTCTAAGTTATGATGAAAATGGTCATGGGAGTTTTGCGATCTGATTTCTCTACCCAAAATTTATCATTTTATTGTCTATAACAATTTTCCTAAGATTTTCATCAATTATCTTCAAAAATATGTGATGTTGGATATTATTTTATATACCCTAATTAAGTATTAGAATTTCACAATACCCATGATCAAATGTAAACCGAGGCATAACTCATGTGAAATTACAAGAGAGAGGCAAAGTAGAGAATTGAATAAGAGAACGCAATATCTTACTAAGATGATATTCCCAAAATTTATGATGGAGAAGAGTGCAATGATAAGAAAGTCACTAAAGAGTTAGAGATTAATAATTGTACTCTAAATGTTAGCATTTTCTTAGTAAATGAACATGTGAAAACTTGGCATTCGCACAAGGACAATGTGCCAAATTTAAGTGTCTCTGCAATGGCAAGACAAGGGACAAGATTGATTCAAAAATAATTTTTTCCATGCCAATAAGTCAAATTATTATTCTTGATGAATTCTTGAGTTAGTCCACCCCTACATCAACCCAAAATCAGCTACTATTGGCCTTGCAATAACAATGCTATAAAGCCTAAGATGAAAATTCACATACACATACACATACACATACGCGTATGTGTGTGTATGTATATATGTTATTTATACGTACATACATACATACATGTG